>JARYGA010050521.1:0-35281 GCA_030545235.1 Helianthus tuberosus | reverse complement strand
AAACTAGTTTCAAAAGTTTTACACTAACATTCATTCATTAACCACCATGTTTACTAATTTTAGTAGACTTTTAGTTTTGGTCTCTAGTGTTCATAATTTTTACCCGTTAAATTTATTATTAACCACTTTAGATATGAACAATAGAGTGTTTAAAGTCACTTACTACTAGCTCGAGGCTAGGGAAGAAACTAGACGAAAAATAGGCGGTTAAAAGCGACGTAGAGAGGTCCTCGTGATTCCGTAAGCACCGAGCCTCCTTATGCGTGACCCTTCTCCTTTGTATGTAAATAATATGGCAAGAATGGAATTTGAAAGTGGTGAGATGATGCTATGGAGGTTCGGCCGAGAGTATTGGGAGGAAGGGAGAGATGAGATTTGTGAATTTGATAAGAGGGTTATGAATGAAGTGGCATTCCTATGGTTCTATGTATAAACCATTTAGTGTCATTGACCAACAACTAAAATGTTTCCAAGATATTAAGCATCCCTAATTAAAATATTCCAAAATTGGGTGGTGGTGTCTCCTATGGGGGAACCGAACGGTGGTGGGGCTATTTGGTTCGATTTCAACCAAAGTTGGTTAGCACTAGTTAGTTAGAGATTTAATATTAGTTTCTAGTGTGTTGTGTGTTATAATTTATAACGGGGGTTAGGGTATTCGGGGACCCTAACTAGCTTAGAAAAATAAAAACAATGCTTCTAGCATTATTTTTAGTGTTATGGGTAACATCCGGTTATTCGGTTATACACCGGTTCGTTAAAGTGCTAAATTACACTTTTTAGTACCCCTTTAAGTACCTTTTTGTATCCCTTTTAATTCCCAACACTTAGGGAAATATTCTGGATAATAAAATGACATTTATGTATAATATTCATATGTCTAAATGCTGAAATATTGCTGAATTACATAAAATTCTGCACTTAAAGTGCGTTTCGGGTGCTTTTTAGTGCTTATTTTTGCTTTCGCAATGTCTATAAATTAAACCCTTACATGTACTCTTGGGTTTTAATGTACTTTTGTCGTCGGACCTACACCTAGGCCTCAATTCTTATGTCTGACTGCTTTCTGCAGTTCTGTTGACACAGTGTGTCTTACCGGTGAGTTTACTATTATTTCTGACGCAACGCTCTCGTTTATGCATAAAGCAATATTTTTGTAGTATACATCGTGCATGAATTCACTTGTTTAGTATGTGTTCAGCCATTGCTGACAATTAAGCACATAACTGCAATCATTAAGCAATAATTAAAGTGTACGGAAATTACCGGTTTGTGCCAGTTGTCACAGCATATGCCACTGTCTCTTAAGATGTGGTCATGTAGCACCCACGATTGGGCCCTCGAGGCCACAAAAGCGTAGGATGAAGCCTCTACAGCCGAATACAACCCCAAACCTCCAAACCTAATAGGTAAAGAAACAAGTCGCCACTGGAGGTCTCCAAAGAAAGGACCTCCACAAACCACCAATTCCTCAATCGCCTCACGCAAACCTTTGTCAAAGAACAACGCTGCATCTTCCATGTGTACAGGTTGGCATGTCGTCAAGCCAAAGAGGTATTTTTACATGAAATGAAAGTATAAAACATGAAATACATGAAATAGAGGTATAAAAGCTAGAAATATATAAAAAAAAAGTAAATGATTCGATTTGGTTCGGTTAATTTCGGTTAACCGATGGTAAAAAAAATATTCGTTAACCGACTTTCGGTTAATTTTGGTTCGGTTTTGTTGGTTTTCGGATCGGTTTCGGTTAACGGTTCAGTTATTGCACACCCCTAGCTATGTGTTCCTTGATCATCCATTCTTACTTACAATATTTGTATTTCTTATCTTCTTTCATCTTTTGTTGTTCTTTCGGTGTTTGATTTATTCTTATATCTAGGGGTATTTATCGGGGTTTTTTTTTCAGGTTTCGGGTTTTTCGGGTCTGGATTTTCGGGTTTTTCTCTGAGAAAAATTGACCCAATAACCAACCCATTTTAAAGTTCGGATTAGTCAGGTTTGGGTTTTTCAGGTTCGGGTTAGCCCGGGTCGGGTTATTCGGTTTTTGGGTTTAGATGTAAAATGAAAATAAATGGTTTTTTTTTTCTAAAATAGCCTCAAAATTCATATTGCTACTTTAAAAATATCATCAAAGTTCAAATATTAGTTGACAATATGATATTATAAAATATTAGTTGACAATATGATATTATAATATTTAAAACTCTCAAAACTTAGTGTTCTATCTATTAAAGACTCCAAATCTAAACATTTCTATAAGAAAAAACAATAAATGTTCGGGGGTTTTTTCGGGTTTCGTGTTTTGGGTTTTTCGAGTCGGGTTGTTCGAGTTTTTTCTCAAGAAAAGTGACCCGATAACTGAACTATTTAAAGTTCGGGTTGGTCGGCTTCAGGTTTATTGCAGAGGTACGCTTTATGTTAGGGTTTATTGCATTTGGATATCATACGCCAATTGAAGTGATGGAAGTTATCGAAGTGATGCTTTGGTATGGTGGATCATTAGATTTTAGTTTTGATCAACCTCAGTGTATTGGAGGTGAATCTAAGTTGCTACACTTAGATTTTGATCATGTTGCATAATTTGAGCTAGTAGAGTATGCAATGGAAACGAAATGCTATAAACTATGGATTTTTACATGTACGGGTTGAATGTTGATCATAGTCAATTCAAGGTTTTTCTGAATGATAAAGATGTTTTAGACATGGCATTTAAGGCTAGACCCTAGTCTGAACCATTCATGGAAGTATTTATTCAAGAATGTCCAATTACTTCTGAACAGGAAGTCCATTACACTTCCGAGCTCATTAAACCACAAACCCAATCTACTTCCCAGCCCATTAAATCGCAAACCTAATCCAGTTCACAACCCATTAAACGAAAAGGCTAGCCCAAAAAAACCAATAGCCCAGTCCAAAAAAAGTAGTCCATGTCAGGAGAGTGACTAGGGCATCTGGAAAAAGTTGTCCTGTTCTCCCTAGATTTGGATCTACTGCCTCAGGTAAGGAGGCTATACTTGAAGAACCTATTACTGTACAACACACTGCATAGGCATTTTATTTGGATAAGGAGACTAGTGTTCAAAAGGGCGTAGTGGAAGAACCAGTTGATCAAGATAAGGAGCCTAGTGTTCAAGAGGATGTAGTGAAAGAACCAGTTGGTCAAGATAAGGAACCTAGAGTTCAAGAGGGTGCAGAGGAAGAAGTGTTTAGTTTGTTCCACTTCGACTCTGTTCTAGATATCTTTGCTTTCAACAACTTGTTCTCTTCTACTAACAGCTTATTGTGTAAATCCAAGTTTTAAAACTTCAGGTCTTCATAACTGAACCTGCAGTCGGATGAATGTTGTTTGAACATATTGTCTACATCTTCTTTCCATAAGAAAAACTTACAGTCGGATCTCTACAAAAGACAACAACATTTCACTTAAACAATACATTCAATTCAAGGCAAAAAAGTGTTGATTAAGGTCGAACTTATCAGCCAATGAGAGCAACCATAAAATTCTTGACCTTGCCGAAGACTTTTTCGTCCAACAACTCGAATCACTGCAACAATGTCATGATGGCAGTATATATTCCCCTCCAAATCAACCTTAAATATTTTTGGGATTCTGAATACACTGGATGCAGACGTAGAACAGGAACTCATTTCAATTCAAACTTAGGACTTGTTCTTTAGTTTAAATCGAGTTGATCGTATATTATGATTAGGGCTCCAAGGTGTATTTAATTATGCTGAAGGATTTCTAGGGTTTGTTAAGTGTATGATATTTGGGGTTTTTTATAAGCATGCCAAGGTGAAACAGTTTCCTTTAACACGTCACCATGCCACGTTGGATTAGTATGACACATAGGATTATAAAACAAACACAGTTAGTGTTTATTTAACGACGGGGTGACAGAACACACTTGGTGTTAAGTTGGGAGTGTTGGGAGCCAAAGTCAAAGTTAAGAGTGGCAGCGGCCAAAAGCAAATAGTTAAGGGTGATAAGATCCAATAACCCTTTCTAAAAATTATATATGATATTATATTAGGATATTGTTTAATGGGAATAAATAAAATTACAATTTTATTATATTAGACTAAAATGTATTTAAAGTTATTATTAAGTAGTGACGGGAAGATTAATAAAAGTCAACTTGTGATATCACAGTTTACTTAAACTCGATTTTTCATATTGGTAATGACTAATAATGACATGGCCTAATAAGAACTTGACATGTAGATCAACCACACGCAGTTACTGAAAGGTCATGTGTAATGGACATTATAGGGGCATTAAAGAATTCGATAATGCCCTCAACACCGTCCACCACACACGGTTACTGTAAGGTCATGTGTAATGGACATTATAGGGGCATGAAAGAATTAGATAATGCCCTCAACACCGTCCCCTTAAGCATTAGGGTGAACGCTGTGGTAGGTAAACACCATCGGTAAATGGGTTTACCGATCTGTAACACCGCCACCGATGGTGTTTACCGATCAGTGAATGTGTGAGAGCGGTGAAGCTTTACCGATCGAGAATGGGAGTTGTTTTTAACCGTTGGAGACTTCAACGGCTATAATGCCGTTTAAAACAAAAAAAATATTTTTTTTAAATTTAACTATAAATACCAAACATTTAAATTCATACCAAAACACATTCAAATTCATACCCAAACCAAACCAAAAAATACCAAACATTTACCCAATCATTCCAAAACAAAATGGCGGATGAAATCCCGTTGTCTTTTCCACCCGATAGTAGCGACGAATCATCCGGTAGTAGCATTCTTTTTTTCCAAAATCTCATCGAAGAAGCCGAACTTCAAGACACGGGCACATCTAACCGAAGGAGATATATTGAACGTCAACGTGAGCTTGGGCATGAGACACTCATGGCGGATTATTTTGTCGAAGACCCGAAATACAATGAAGATATTTTTCGGCATAGGTTCCGTATGTCGAAACGTTTGTTTCTAAAAATTGTAAGCGACGTGGAAGCGAACGACTCGTGGTTTCAAGAGGGCTTTGATGTAAGAAGGGCTTTACGCCGTTGCAAAAGGTTACATCGGCTATTAAAAAGCTCGCAACTGGTAGCCCTCCAGACGAGAACGATGAGTACTTGCATATGGTCAGAGCCGGCCCTGAAGGAGGGCGGGGAGGACAACCGGACAGGGCCCGTGATTTCGTAAGGCACGTAATTTTAAAAAAAATCTGATATTATATATGTAAATTTTTTTAATAGGGTATAACCAAACAAATATTAAGATAGGCCCACTTAAAAAAAAAACATGTTTAAACTATTTAGCCCATTAGGTTAGTGAGCCCAATACCCAAATAATTCTAAAAACTAATAAAAAAAAAGAAATCTGGGCGGCAACTGGGACTTGGTAATGAAACGTGAAACTGAAACGTCGCAGGAACAGGAAGGATAATCGATTAATCGAGATAGAGCAGGCCCTGGCCTTCGATCATCATCAATTCATCATTCTACAGTTTTCACACAGCAGCAGGCCTTCGATTTCACACAGCAGCCACTCGCCAACAGGCCTTCGATTTCACAGAATCACAGTCACAGCCTTCGTCTTCGATCACGGAGTCGGATCAGTTCACAGGTAACTTATGATTTAGGATTGGTGCTTTACGATTTCAGTTATTATGTCGAATTCAATTATTCAGTTAAGTTATGTCGATTTCAGATTTTCAGTTAATTTATGTTGTCGATCAGTTAAGTTAAGTTATTTACGATTTTAGTTAACTTATGTAGTTATGTCGATTTCAGTTAAGTTATGTCGAATTCAGTTAATTTATGTTGTCGATCATTAATTAGGCGTTAACTTAATTTGATACAAACTTTGTCGATTAATGATTATTTAGGCGTTAATGGCTCATAAACAAGCATCCGGTTGGCAAAAACATCAAAAGAGGAAACGAGTTGATGAATTGGTGAAGTCACAAAAGGGTTCTATGCAAAAAAAATTACGGTATGTCATTCATTCGAATACTATATTTTGTATTTTGTTAATTCCATTGTTTATCGAATGCTATATTTTTGTCAACGGTTCAAAGTTGTATGAAAAACTAGTTTAAATTTTTTATTTAGTTAAAGACCTAAGGGCACTTTTTTTCTAGCTCGAACAGGGTACATAAATTCTCAGGGCCGGCCCTGCATATGGTAGAAAGAACTTCACGCGAGTGCCTAGAATATTTTTGCGACACGGTTTGCAAAATATACGCTTCGGTGTTCTTACGTTGATCGACAAGCCACGACATTCGGGATCCTCCGGTCGAGCCCGCTCTAGACGATAGGGTGTTGGACGAGCTTTTTGATGAAGACACGCGTTGGAGACTAAAACACGATATCGTGGAACATCTCGGAAGTCAAGATTTACCCCACCTGTTGGTCAATTCCAACGAAGACTAAATTATTTATTTTAGTTTAATGTAATTTTAATTGTTTTAATTTAGTGTAATTTTAGCAATTTTTAATTTAATGTAATGTTATTTTTAATTTGTTCTACATTTATTTTGTTAAAATACATGTTTAATTATTAAATATACTAGTTTAGAAAATAAAAAATAAAAAAAGAGTTTACCTAATCCAGGATAGGTAAACCACCGCCAACGTTTTTTAAGCATTAGGTAAACAATCTAGATGAATTGACGTGGCACTGTCTGATTGGGTGAATGGGAAGTTTACCTATTTCAAATAGGTAACCACTCCATTCACCCTTATAGGGGCATGAAGAGAGAGAGAGACATTTCTAGAATAATACCCAAAGAGGAGAAAAATAATGGAAAGTAATGAATGAAATGGACATTAAATGACATTAACCGTTACACATTTTTTTAAGGGCATTATGATGATGATGTGGCGAAAAACACCCCTTAGACCATGCGTAGTGGTAAGGGTGAATAATGACTCACCTATGGGCGTTTTCCGCCACGTGTTATCCTAGTCAGCAAAGGGGCGTTTTTCACAAATGGGTGTAGTGGGGATGTGGGCATTATGTTAAAAGTGGTGTTAACAATTAAATAAATAAAAAAAACCATAAAAAAGTGATTGGATAATGAAAAAGATGGTTACATGTGATTGGGCCAACAATAGCTTCAAAATGGGGCTTCGGCGTTGTTTATACAACGCTTTTCGATTTTCTGGTTCAAAAACTCCGCGGGGGGGGGGGGGGGGGTGGCTCCGGCGTGGTTGGGCGTGTTTTGCTCAAAAACGCCCAAATACATGTCGACTACAGGTGGTCTTAGGGCCATTAACCATTACCCATAGTCTAAGCGACATGACTTTATTATAGCATTAGTAATGACTAATAAAAGTCAATTTGTGATATCAGACTTCCTTGTCATATGACATATTTACATAACACTTCGCAGTATAAGAGTATTAGAATAAAAGATACACACAAAAAACGAGCAACAAACTTATATGAGACTCATCGGAATCGTAAGAAGACCCAACATCCTAATCTTCCATGGATGATGAAAGATTCATCAATGCAACCACGATAGATCTCATGTGTGGCCTTCCTTGGGGATCCTCATGTGTGCAGGCTTTTGCGAGTTGAGCCATCTGCAACCGAGTTCACAAATATTATTGTTTTGAGTAAACCAAAAACAAAATCATTATCTTTATTTTTTCTTCGCAATTTACCTTATGCACTGAATCTAGAGGGTAGTTATCCCCCAGCCTAGGGTCAATCATTTTGACAAGGCCATCTTCTGGATCAGCCTGACTAAGAACTTCATCAAACTGAAAATTGTAAAAGATTGAACTCGTTAGTCACAATCTAGTAAATAACCATCAACATTTTTGTAAAACATAATTAGCTAATAACAAAAGTAAACTCACCAACGCAATAAGTCCCTTTGGTTCACCATCAGAGCCATTTGCTCTTATTATGGCTTCTTTGGCTGAAATAAGTTCATAAAGTACAACACCAAATGCATACACATCTACCTTTGGAGAAACATCACCGTATTGCGCATACCTGCATCCAATAATTAGAAAGCTTGAGCATTTTAACCTCCCCATGAGGCCCAAAGGATGATATAGTCCTCCAAACATGATTTCAAAAATAGGCAACATGTAGGAACAGGTTAACTCTAGTGTGGGTCGAAACGGGCTGGGTTGACCTCCAAACTACCTTTTCGTCCATTCTTTTGACTTTTTTTATGAACAAATAATGTGTTAAAGTATGACACATTATTTTGTTAGTTAAATATTATAATTTTACAAGTTTGAGGTAGAACATTACTCACATTGACCCATCACTTTTGGTAAAGAAAAAGGACATGCTAGCTGACTAGATGTACTAAAAGAAGAATATTTACTCTGGTGACATATATCCGAATGTACCCACAAGACGCGATCTACTTCCAACTTCAGTCAGCCTTGTTAAACCGAAATCTGCAACCTAATTGAAAATGCATGGCACTAATAAATGAAAACCACCATTGAGATAGGAGTATTGGATTTATATAAACTAACAAAAACAACTCATTATGATAACATAAATGTATGCAAACCTTCCCATTAAAGTTCCTGTCAATCAGTATATTTGCAGATTTGATATCACAATGTATAAACACGGAGACAGTATATTCATGGATATACTCAAGACCCCTTGCTGAATCAAGGGCAATTTGGACTCGGGTAGACCACGGTAGCGGGTCCCTTCCTGGAAATGAACATTAGAAAGAACATAAATTGTATTTGTTTAAATTCATGCGGTATCAGAAATGAGTTTTTGTTTTCAAATATATTTGATCTGACCTGATCCATGTAAGTGTTGACTCAAGTTTCCATTTTCAATGTACTCATAGACCAAGAAAAGGGAACCCTCCACACAATATCCTATTAAACGCACCTGCATCACATATGGTCAAAGGGTAGGACTTCATATGTCATTTTGAAGACAATTAAGCGGTGGCAATGTGATGAGGAGAGTTAGCACACTCATATTTGGAACCGCTAAACATAAGTAAGTGGGTTGGAAAGGAGCCCAAGTAGGTGGGTTAGAAGGCCATAGATAACGAACGAAAAAGTCTCAACAGGCCGGATTTCATCTTTAGGAGCTACGACTTTGACTTTCAAATTTGATTGTGAAAACACGTTAATCAATAATTTATGCTTGATGTTTGTTAGTTTTCTCATTTGCAATACGTCAATTTTTCCGTTAAGTATTCTCTTTAATATTTGTGCTCCCACTCGGTTTTCCTGTGAACTAATTCACTCACAAATGAGTCAAATGAATACACAGGTTGAAAACTCGTTAAAGGAACGGATCAAAACTGACCAAATCCATTTTAAACCGATAACTTGAAAAATTGTATTAGTATTTCAATAATCTAGTTTTCATAATCGTAGTGAACAATATTAATTATTTGTAAAATACAAGAAAAGAGGGACAAAAAACGGCATTTAACCCATCTGAACCACCCGACCGCCCCTTTGCCACCTCTAGACACCATAAATCAACTCAAGTTAAAAGTTAACACCTCTTACCAAGTTTAGGTGATGAACATGAGTTAAAACCTTTAGTTCAGCTAGAAATTCTTTTGATGCTTGCATATCCATCTTCTTGATAGCAACTTTCTACACGAGTGCTAACATGTTAGAAAAATAAAACAAAATGCCAGATATACATAAAAAATACACACACAAAAATACGATAATTATTGGTTCTGAAATGAACAAGCCCGCTATATACAAATTCATATGGGTGTGCTATGATGTACACTAAAATTGAGATCAGTTCTCTTGTGTGTGATATAGATCATTTTTTTCCTATGGTAGAGGTGGCATAATGGTTAGGTCAAGACGAGTAACCATTTTACGGGTTGAAACAGATTGGATCAGTGTGTCAAATATTTAACTTTTCTATAATTGTTTAATTAGTGTGTCCAATATGATTACTGAAACTATTTATGTTAATAATAATCTAATATGGAGAATTAGAGATAAAACATAACGTGAACTAATTTTCTTAACGGTTAATTTTTTCCCTTTAGCCTTGATCTCCCCAAAAGAGATAATTCCTCTTGACCACTAGGCTATAGCCTAAGTGGCATAACATGAACTACTAAATGTACTTCTACCTCTAGATCCTATCACATGCATGAAGCAACAGAGTAAAATAAAAGTCCTAGTTCCAAACCTCCCCTCTGAGCTCTGCATAATAAACAGCACCAAAACCACCTTGACCAATCTTGCTACCAAGACTGAAGTCATTTGTAGCTTTTGAAAGCTCTTCATATGAAAACTCCACCGCTTTGTCAATTGTTATACCTGCAAGCCCTGCAGCAAGGGCACCCCTAGACTCTGAACCTGAAATCGAAGAACCCTTGGAGGCTAAGTTTGAAAGAGAAGGCTAATCAATGATAACCAATAAAGATGCACAAAGCATACAAGGCTACGAGCTTAGTTTTAAAAAGTGCGCCTGAGACGCGAGGCGCAGCTTCTGGGGCTTTTTCGCTCAGCGCCTTGTGTAATACAAGAAGCGCCCAAAAGGCGCATATTTTAGGGTTTTGGGGGGCTTTTTGGTCTGAGGCGCGTGCGTCATGTATCTGAGGCGTTTTATTGCAGAAAAATGTTGTACTTTGGGTTTTTGACTTGTACATGCAAGTAAAATGGTATAGAAGCCTTATTTATAGCTATATTTTGGTTAAAGGAAGCTAACAACCTATGGGATATGTATGGGATAAATAAAATAATTATATAAACACCTTGCGCCTCGGGTACGAAAAGCCCACCGCTTTTGCGCTTTGTGCTTCGCGCCTCAATTTTAGACCTCGTCGCTTTTGTGCGCTCATCGCTTTTTAAAACCAAGGCTACGAGGTGAAGGCACAATGCACGTTCCTAAACCATTTTATACAAACATGTTCATTGTTGTGATTGTTGTTGATATATACAAAATTAATCAAAATGAACAAAGAAAATATACGCTCGTCAACCTGACTTGACCCGTTTCAATTGCTAAAAAGCAAACTAATAATGGATATCAAAAAGCCTTAAAAATAAGAAGCCCAACAATAAATCAACAACCTTGTGGTGATCCGTTGTAAAATAAGAAAAGAAACTTGATGCCTCTTGAAACCAAAAAGTGATCGGATGTATAAACATACAAAAGACGAAGTAATGTTTTACTTGTAAACCATATTACTTGACCACAAATTCCTACGTTGCAGCGATATCGCGGTGATGTGGCAATGGTTTAGTTAATACCCAATTTATAAACAATTAAAAAACCAAACTTTGAAGATACTGACTATCTGACTTGGACAATATTAGTCCAAAAACAAAAATTGAGAAATACCTTGAATAGGCCTTAGCAATGCCGACCTTTTTTCAGCTTTTTTCTTTCTATAAACTCTATTATATAAGCATCTTGCATGGCTCATCAAGACAGCTACGACTCCTAAAGTTATTCCAACTATGGCCCCATGTGATAATCTGGGTTCTGTGAAACACGTTTCGATTTAAGAATATATCATATTGTACTAATCTAAAGGGAACTGCGGGTCACCTGAGCTGCGAAAGATAACAAGAAACAGATATCATAATAACTGTTATCGTGTGGCATGGTATTCAAGTGAAAGAACTCATTAAGATACATACCATTTTCTTAAGGGTGGATTTACTGAGTATGATGATGACGACGACCATTTTCTTAAGGGTGGATGATTTCTATTTACATCTGCCAATAAACAAAACATCCACTTTTATGAGAATGCTATCACTAGAGAGAAAAAACAGGCCACAATTTTTAAAAACTTTTTTTAATTCTCTTTTATTTTTCTGACAAAAAGAAGGAAATGATTCACTCTGTTTCAACAATTTTACCTGTAGGAAGACGGTGAACATGATAACAGATATCATAATAACTGTTATCGAGTGGCATGGTATCTGTAAGCCCACCAGGAAGAAAAGAATCTGATAAATAAGTTTGGGATAGAAGACAAGTCAATACAGGTTATAAAGATGCAAAATAGACATGAGCATCACCTTAACCTCCGTTCTTATTAATAAACCAATTGTGTAACCATTAATTAAAACCAATCAAAATCAAGTTTATGATTTATTTATAACAAACACTAAAAAAATTGTAAACCAATGTTTTATCTTTTGGAGACACAAAAGTTTGTCAATCAAAGTTTTCTATTTGCACCTTTTTAGTATATAAAACCGTGGGGTATGGTGGGGCGGGGGTTTAGAGCATGGATTGACAAGTGGACTTCGAGGGGAACCGCTGGTGAGTGACGTGTTGGGTCGGTATGGCGGGGCGTGGCTAGCCCGCGTGGGTTGGCCAGTTTTATAAAAATAAAAAATTAAAAACTTAAAATTAAAAAATACAGACAAAATTAAAAAAAAAAGCCTAAAATTATTATTAAAATTTCCTAAAAATTACAAAATCCTACAAAAAAAAGGATTACAAAAAAAAAAAAAAAAAAAAAACCTAAAGCGTTAGGTAGATTTCGAAAAGGGCGAGCTTGTCAAACGGTTTCCGCTCCTTGCCCCGGAACTCGATGTTTGCCACCGCCACCCGGTCTTCGTGATATATCACCGCCCGGGACGCTGTCGTAGTAGTCGGTCGAGCTTCGGTCGTAGTTCGCGCCACTTGTGTTGGCACGCGTTTAGATTGTGTCGGTCGTTCCCCACATTGCGCCGGTAGCTAGCGAAAGCTTCCGGCCAGTAACGGGTCTCACCGGGTTGGCGGCCCTTCATCGCGTCCACGACGCTGGTGACAAGTGCAAGCTCTTCCTCGTGCGTCCAAGAGGCCATTTATCAAGTGTGGGTAGCGGGTTCGGGTAGGTGGAGTGAATGGTTGGGGTAGCGATGTGGACATGCGGTGAGGGGTTTTATAGTAGTTGGGTGAACGGATTGCCACCCGATCGGATTGCTATCCGATCGAGTGACAAACCTGCTGTGAACTTGTTCTCACTAAGTGTCCTACCAATCGGATCGCTATCCGATCGAACGACCGTTCGATTGACCGACCTGAAGGGTAGAGATACTTCTCTGTTTTTAAAATGCTATAACGAAAACTTCAAAGCCATCATACACAAACACATCCTTACTAACCTGCTGTGAACCGTTCGATTGCCATCCGACACTTATCACTTTTGCACCGTTTATTGCGCCGCTCATCGTTAACTGTTCAGGCTAATCTCTCTCGGCGCTCCCTTCAATCCAAGAGAGTGTTTATTTGTTAAACACAATCTGTGAGTATACTCGATCCCTTTTTGCTTTATGCACTTTTGGGTGTTACATACGTTACTTATTTAAATCACAAACGACACACAACGCAAACATTATTTATACGCTGACCGTTATTGTATGCTACGTGTTATTCAATGAATGCTTGTATGTTATGTTAACACAGTGATTGTTGCCTGACACCTTAGCAACGATAGTACTATAGTTTGGACTCAGCACCTGTCGTGGACAGGGGTTGTTAAGGGCTTTACTTCACGTTTCCCAGTGGGGATGTGTGTTACGCATTCTACAACTCGCAGTCACGTCTGTGCATATTTCTCTGTTGATAACCTACTTGCCTTCACTTTGTACATGTTACATGTTGGTTATGCGTAAATGATTTCGAACTCTATTATACTATTAAACTTGTATGCTCACCTTTACACTATGTGTATTGACCGTTATTTTAACGTATGTGACAGGTACCTAGGATGTTGTGCTTTGCTTGCTTTTCATGGAACCAAGTAGGATTGAGAGTCTAGAAACAAAGACAATTTATTTTTATTTAAATCTGAGTTGTCGGAACATGTTATTCGTCTTTGAGATATCGCTGTTGTAATAATTTACTTGCTTAATAGGTTATGGTATGGGACATAATATTAACTATTCGGTAAAGTAGTTGTTATGGAATTTCTCTTGGACAATCTGTTTCGCTCAGTGCCATGCCCCGATGTTTCCGCCATCGGTTGGGGTGTGACAGATTGGTATCAGAGCCATAACTACAGGGAATTAGGTAAGACTCGACCTAGTCCGGGTCAATGTCTTAGAAACGACCTAGTCTATAGTCTAAGTATCAACAGACCGATTTGTACATGCCCGGTAGCGGCTTTTGTACGAGCTTACTTACTATTTCTCGCTCGCATTCGCTGAACACTACATTATCACTGCACTCTATTTTCGAAAATGAACGAGTGATTAGGTCGAGATTAGGTGTGAAAACCGCAAACTCTCGACTAAATCACATGTTCGACCCGTATTTCATCAATAAACAGGAGAATTTGCGTTGAATCAGGAGTGAAATCTGTACTTTAACGCAGATTTTCTTCTCTATTTTATCAAAACGGGAACGAAGTTGTCAAGTCAGGGGTGAAACCCGAACCTTGACAACTTGTTCCGATCTCTATTTGGTTTTATTAAACTCTCACCAAAGTCTCGACTGACTTCAACGACTTGAAGTCGCGCTGTAACTGGAAGGATGCGTGCCGTTCGCCCAAATCAAGGCGAGAGCATAGTCCCAAAAGCCAAAGTGTTTACCAAAAGTCCTTGTGAATAGTCGAATCACTTTGGGTAGTCGAAGTCTATCCAGCCTTAGACAATCTATCCTCGATTTCAATCTCGCATTCGCTGATTTTATGTGTTTTCGATTTTGAGCCGCAACTGCTGACTCTGATATTTGTCGTTTTGAGTGGATTTTTATGTGTTTTATGTGATCTTTCCCTGTTTACGTGTTTTGATTCTTGGCGATTTATACGCTTTCGCTCCTCTCTTTGATCGACACACATGACTCGCACTGCACATCTATCTCAATACGCTAACAAATTGCTGCTACTTGTGGATAATCGCATGCTATGTTACTCGTTTACGTTATGCTACTCGCTGTGTACTCGCTAATCGCAATCGCTATTCTCGAACGTGCGAACTTTGAATGATAGATGAATCAGTAAGACAAGTGTAGGAGAATACGTGCAAAATACAGTATGGTTTCTGTGTTCTGACTGCCTTATGTATGATTACGTGCTTCTGTGCCCTATTTGCTTATGTGATTCTGTGGGTTATGTGCCTACGTGACTATGTGTTTACGTGGTTGTTCGTGTTCCTGAGCTTTAGTAGTAGTACGTGTGAGGTGAGATTCGATTATATAGCGTTTTGAATCCTATGGCGCTGTCTGTTGCAGACAATGTCGTCATTTGGATCGTTTCACTCGCGCTCAGCTCGCCGCAATCATGATGAAAAACGCATCGCCGCCCTCGTCGCTAAGAAAATGGCAAAAGTTATCACCCAGATTGTTAGTGAGCTGAATGAAAATGCTCGCAAGTCTTCTAAAGAGTCCAGGACTGATGCTCCTAAAGCTGCTTTTAGCTTCAAATAGTTCAAAGCCTGCGGCCCGAAAGAGTTTACCGGCGAAGATGGGCCAACGACCATGTTTCAATGGTTTGATTTGATCGAGGTCACCCTGCGCCAGAGTGGCTGTCCTGATAATCTCCGTACTCTTAACGCAACTGGAGTCTTCCAATCCCGAGCTTTAGATTGGTGGACGGCCGAGAGGAACAAACACGGAAATGATGCAGCTTACGGGTTGATGTGGGATGAGTTGAAGGACGTTATGATGCAAGAGTTCTGCCCTCCCCACGAGCGCCAAAAGCTGGATGACGAATTCTGGCATATCAAGCAGAAAGATAGAGACAACACTGGTTTGACTGCTCGCTTCAAGCAGCTAAGCATAATCTGTCCGAGCCAAGTTACTACGCCCGAAATCACCATCAAGAAGTATATCCGTGCTCTTCTGGATTGCGTGGCTGATTTCGTTCAGGTTGCAAAGACGACGACAATTGAGGAAACTTTCTTACTCGTTGCTGAGATCAACGACAAGCGAGTCAAGTCTGGTTAGTGGGATAAAGCCTCAAAGAATCTGCATCAAGCTACCGTTGTTCCAACCGCTGATATCGTCGTCGCTCCGCAGTCTTCAAAGTCCTCTCGTCGTAAGAGGAAGAACAACAACAATAGTAGCAAAAATTGAGTTGTTACCACTGCTGCCCCGCTCCAATCAGTTCCTACTCAACCGAAGCTTCAACACCGCCAAGTAGCGGCACCGGTCACCAACGCACCGCCGGCCAAGCGTGCGTATACTGGTCCTCACCCGGCTTGCCCTACTTGTACCTATCACCACCCAGTGGGAATCGCTTGCAGATACCGTGTCCATTGCAATATGTACGGCCACTTCACCGCCAACTGCCGTACTGGTCCACGTCAAGCTCCAGCTCCAGCCCAGGGTCAAGCTCCTACTCAACAAGCTCTACTCCCCGCTCCTCAAGGCCAACAAGCGGCTCCTGCACCCGCGATCCATGCTAGAGCTTGATTTGTGTGTGGTGATCCCAACCACTTCACAAACATGTACCCAAATCGAGTGGTGAAGCAAGAGCCACAGCAGCAGCAGCAACAGCAGCCAGCAACCGGCGGACGACAACAATGTCCGCCAAGCTCAAGCCGACAACAACGTGGTCAATGGTATGTTCCTTGTGAATGGTATTTATGCTTCGTGTTTGTTTGATACTGGAGCCGATAACTGTTTTGTATCGTTTGAATTCGAAAAACTCCTTAATCGTAAGCGCGCCCATCTCCCCTCGACGTTCGATGTTGAAGTTGCCACCGGAAGAACCATCGCCGTCAATTCTGTTCTTCGTAATTGTACTCTCGAACTCAACAATCACATCTTCCCTATCGACCTTATTCCGATGCAGCTCGGTAGTTTTGACGTCATAGTAGGCATGGACTTTCTTCGCGAAAACCATGCTGAAGTTGTCTGCTTTGATAAGATGATCCGCTTCTCGCTCACAAATGGTGATCAATTGTGTGTTTATGGTGAAGTCGCGTCGAAGAAACTCCAACTCATGTCGTGTGTCCAGGCTAGCAAGTATCTCTACAAGGAATACCAAGCTTTCTTGGCGCACATTGTAGTAGCGGAGAAGGAAAAGAAAATAACCACAGGTGTAAACGGTGTTTCTGTTGTTCATGATTTTCCTCTTGTATTTCCTGACGAGCTTCCTGGATTACCTCCGAGTCGTGATATCGACTTTCGTATCGACCTCATTCCTGGAGCCAATCCTGTTGCTAGAGCTCCTTATCGACTCACTCCATCCGAAATGCGTGAACTCTCGAGTCAGCTCCAGGAATTGCTTGATAAAGGCTTCATTCGCCCTAGCACCTCTCCTTGGGGCGCACCGGTCCTTTTCGTAAAAAAGAAGGACGGGTCGTTCCGGATGTGCATCGACTATAGGGAGTTGAATAAGCTGACAATCAAGAATCGTTATCCCCTGCCTCGAATCGATGATTTATTTGATCAGTTGCAAGGTGCTACGTGTTTTTAGAAGATCGATCTACGCTCAGGCTATCACCAGTTATGCATTCAAGAGGAGGATATACCCAAAACCGCTTTTCGCACTCGTTACGGCCACTATGAGTTCGTTGTTATGCATTTTGGTTTAACCAACGCACCCGCGGTTTTCATGGATCTGATGAATCGCGTGTGTAAACCATTTCTTAACCGTTTCGTCATCGTGTTCATCGATGATATCCTTATCTATTCCAAGTCAAAAACCGAACACACGCAGCATCTAAGTTTGGTTCTCGAATTGCTCCAAAGGAATCGACTCTATGCCAAGTTCTCCAAGTGCGAATTTTGGCTAGAGGAGGTTCAATTCCTTGGTTATATTGTCAATAGTCAAGGTATTCACGTCGACCCTGCAAAGATCGAAGCTGTTAAGAGTTGGGTTACACCTAAGAACCCGTCTGAAGTCCGTTCTTTTCTCGGACTAGCGGGCTATTATCGCCGATTTATCGAAGGATTATCAAATATCGCCGTGCCGCTTACTTCTCTCACGCATAAAGACAAGCCTTTTGTTTGGGGAACCAAACAAGAGACTGCCTTTCAAACCCTCAAGCATATGCTCTGCAATGCTCCCGTCCTCGCATTACCCGACGGAAACGATGACTTCATTGTCTATTGTGATGCCTCGAACCTTGGTCTTGGTTGTGTTCTCATGCAACGGGACAAGGTTATCGCTTACGCATCTCGTCAGCTCAAGATTCACGAGAAGAACGATGCAACCCATGACCTCGAGCTAGGCACAATTGTTTTTGCGTTGAAGATTTGGCGACACTACCTTTATGGTACCAAGTGTACGGTCTTCACCGACCATAGGAGCCTACAACATATCTTCAGCCAAAAGGAACTGAACATGCGTCAACGCCGATGGGTGGAACTTCTCAATGATTACGACTGTGAGATTCGTTATCATCCTGTCAAAGAAAATATCATTGCCGACGCTCTAAGCCGACGAAGCTATTTGCATAGCGTTCATAATGTTCAAGCCCAGCATCATCTCGAAACTCTTATCCGCGATGCCCAACATGCTTGTTTCACCGAGCGCACTTTGAAGAAGGAAAGGATTCTCAACGATGGATCCCAGCTAGTGAATAAATCGAATGGGATATTCCATTATCTGGACCGAATTTGGATCCCTAAGCGGACCGATTTACGACAGATTCTGATAGACGAAGCCCAAAAGTCTCGATATTCTATTCATCACGGTGCCGATAAAATGTACCAGGACCTTCGCTACAAGTACTGGTGGCCGGGCATGAAGAAAGATATCGCTCTCTATGTTTCGAAGTGCCTGACTTGCTCGAAAGTCAAGGCCGATCATCAAACACCCTCCGGCTTACTCGTTCAACCCGAGATCCCCATGTGGAAATGGGAGAGTATAGCTATGGACTTGATAACAAAACTTCCGCGCACACCATCAAGTCATGACAGCATTTGGGTTGTCGTTGACCGCTTGACTAAATCTGCTCATTTTCTGCCGATACGAGAAGACTACAAGGTAGAAAAACTAGCCCGAATCTACACCAATGAGATCATTTGTCGATATGGGATGCCTCGCGACATCATCTCTGACCACGATGGTTGGTTTACCTCGCGTATTTGGGAAACTTTTCAATCTGCTCTCGGTACTAAGCTTAATCTAAGTACCGCTTTCCATCCCTAAACCGAGGGTCAGACTGAAAGAACGATTCGTACCCTTGAAGACATGCTTTGCTCGTGTGTCATAGATTTCGGTGGTAATTGGGACGCATACTTACCTTTAGTCGAATTCTCGTACAATAACAGTTATCATTCCAGCATTCAAATGGCACCGTTTGAGGCATTATACGGAAGAAAATGTCGATCGCCTATTGTATGGCATGAGATCAGAGACTCGCAAATAACCGGTCCTGAGCTGTTGCAAGAAACGACTGACAAAATCTTCCAAATTCGAGACAATCTGCTGAAAGTTCGGAGTCTTCAGAAAAGTTACGCCGATAGACGACGCAAGCCCCTTGAATTTGATGTTGGCGATCACGTACTCCTAAAGGTATCACCTTGGAAGGGTATGGTCAGATTCGGCAAGAAAGGGAAGCTCGCGCCTCGATATGTTGGACCCTTTAAGATTCTGGAAAGGATCGGCAAAGTGGCCTACAGACTCGAACTACCGGAGGAACTTAGCAACGTCCACCCGACTTTCCATGTTTCGAACCTCAAAAAGTGTCTGGCTGAGCATGATTTACAAGTTCCACTGGAGGATCTACAAGTGGACGAAACATTACAGTTCGTGGAGAAGCCTGTCGAGATCATGGACCAAGAAACCAAGAAGCTCAAGCGCTCACACATTCCCATTGTGATGGTTTGCTGGGAAGGCAAACGAGGCGCAGAGTTCACCTGGGAACTCGAAAGCGACATGAAGGCGAAGTACCCGCAGTTGTTTGTTATGGCTAAAGCCTAATTTCGGGACGAAATTCCCATAAGTAGGGGAGGCTGTAACAGCCCGTGTTTCGGAAGTTAAAGTCAAGATTGAAGTCAAAGGAAGAAAAGATTGCTAATTGCGATCTGTCACTCCTTGCTCAAGTATTGTTTTCACTTCTTTGACTTGTAATCGAATCTTTTATTTTATTTGCTTTAGTTGTATTATATGGAGTATATGTGAATAATCGAGGTTTAATCGCATGTTTTATCGCCTTATCGCATCGCAATCGCATTCGCAACTCGAATCATGCGTTCTGGATATTGTTTTACGTGTGTGTGCCATTTATGTGTTACTTGTGCATGTTTAATTATGTTTATATTTGTGATGATTAATCGAAACGCAATCGCAACTCTATCGCAATCGAATCGCAAACACTAAATGCCAGTTATTTATGATGATTGTATGTTAGATATAGTATTTGTGTGTTTATTATTAATCTATTGCATCGCTCGCTCAAAACGCATCGCAACGCTCAACACGCGAATCGAAGCAACAAAACTCAACATGCATGACAGCTGGATCGAGTGGCTAACCGATCGAGTGGCCATCAGATCGGATTGCCATCCGATCAAGTCGCCATCCGATCGGTGACCAATCCGACCCTAGTGCACTTTCCTCTTTTGGAAACCCTATAAATACCCTCCTGTCACATCATTTGTGATGTGACAGCTCCTCCACTCGACCAGCTGCACTCAAGCCCTCTTTCTCTCGATTTCTCGCGATTCTTGTAAGTAATCAACCTAAATCTTGTACTTCTATGATCTACACACACTTCTTCATCTTTTTCACCTTTGAATCTTAACTTTTAACCTTGAAATCAACGAATTTGAGCTGTTCTAGGGTGATGTCATCATTGAGTTCTTATGACCTTCAAGTGTTGGCCTCATTCCACCAAGAACAACTCAGATCTGAAGGATTTCCACATGAATCAACAATGTTTTCGCATAGATCTACACATATTCATGGTTAAAAGGATTGGAAGATAGTTTTCCAACCTTCTTTCAACTCTTTTACACTCAATGCACTCAAAACCGATAGAATCGGAGCTCGTTCTGATCTTCTACTTTTTCGTAGTGATGTGTTGGTTGAAGATCTGAATTCTATCAAAGAGACAACTGATTTCGGGTTAAACATGAACCACCGTCTCGAATAGTTAACCAATCGGACTAGGGTGATTCATGTTCGATCAGATCCCTTGGGTCTTGATGGGGTTTCTGTGGTTTAGCACGTTGTCATATCGTCTCGAGCAAACCGCAAAACTTAACGAATCTTCATGTTAGCAACACGATCAGGTCGCGGGACAGATTGCCTTCTGATCGGATTGCCATCTGATCGAACTACAATCTGATCGGATTGCACTTGAAGGTTCAACACTTAAACTTTTAATTCAACTTTTCAAGGATCTGGACGTCGAACGGATTGACATCCGATCGAACGACCACCCGACCATGTGATGTTTGGAACTTCAACACTTAAACAATTTTCAACATGTTCAATGCATAGTCAGTAACCAACGGATTGCCACCCGATCGGATTGCTATCCGATCGAGTGACAAACCTGTTGTGAACTTGTTCTCACTAAGTGTCCTACCAATCGGATCGCTATCCGATCGAACGACCGTTCGATTGACCGACCTGAAGGGTAGAGATACTTCTCTGTTTTCAAAATGCTACAACGAAAACTTCAAAGCCATCATACACAAACACTTCCTTACCAAACGAATGTCAATCCAATCGAATGGCCATCCGATTGGATGACTATCCGAACGGATTGACATCCGATCGAATGGTCAACCAATTGGATTGCCATCCGATCGGATTACCATCCGACACTTATCATTTTTGCACCGTTTATCGCCCCGCTCATCGTTATGCTATCGTTAACTGTTCAGGCTAATCTCTCTTAACGCTCCCTTCAATCCAAGAGAGTGTTTATTTGTTAAACACAATCTGTGAGTATACTCGATCCCTTGTTTCTTTATGCACTTTTGGGTGTTACATACGTTACTTATTTAAATCACAAACGACACACAGCGCAAACACTATTTATACGCTGACCGTTATTGCATGCTACGTGTTATTCGATGAATGCTTGTATGTTATGTTAACACAATGATTGTTTCCTGACACCTTAGCAACGATAGTACTATAGTTTGGACTCAGCACCTGTCGTGGACAAGGGTTGTTAAGGGCTTTACTTCACGTGTCCCAGTGGGGATATGTGTTGCACATTCTATAACTCGCAGTCACGTCTGTGCATATTTCTCTGTCGACAACCTACTTGCCTTCACTTTGTACATGTTACATGCTGGTTATGCGTAAATGATTTCGAACTCTATTATACTATTAAACTTGTATGCTCACCTTTACACTATGTGTATTGACCGTTATTTTAACGTATGTGACAGGTGCCTAGGATGTTGTGCTTTGCTTGCTTTTCATGGAACCAAGTAGGATTGTGAGTCTAGAAACAAAAACAATTTATTTTTATTTAAATCTGAGTTGTCGGAACATGTTATTCGTCTTTGAGATATCGTTTTCTGTAATAATTTACTTGCTTAATAGGTTATGGTATGGGACATAATATTAACTATTCGGTAAAGTAGTTGTTATGGAATTTCTCTTGGACAATCTGTTTCGCTCAGTTCCATGCCCCGATGTTTCCGCCATCGGTTGGGGTGTGACATTATTGCACATGTGGCGTACAATTTTTTTTTTTTTTGAAATTTTTTTTATATATAAACTAGCGAAAATTAATAAAAAATTGTAAACAAAAAAATTGGTATGTTTTTTAGACTTTGTTTAGTTAGTTTTTTGTTTTCTCATTTAAACTAGTTTTCTCATTATCCATCCTCAATTTCCTACAAAGTCAATTTTTCCTACAAAGTTATAAAACACCCCAATTTCAGATATAAAACACACTCAAAACACACAAATAACAAAGTGAAGATCACTAAAACACAATTTCCAAACCCTAACAGTCTATAAAAACTTCAAACACACTATCGTAGAACTATGAATATAAAACATAACAATATTTTTTTTACAAATTTTCGCTACCTTTTATATATAAAAGAAACTATTTTTTCAAAAAAAAAATTGTAGGGCACATGTGCAGTACCCATATAATGCACATGTGAAGTACAAGTTTTTTTTTGTTGAAAAAAGGTTTTTTTTTATATATATATAAAAAGTAGCGAAAATTTGTAAAAAAAAATATTAGCATGTTTTTTAGGCTTTTTTAGTTAGTTGTCACTTTAATTAGTGGTTTTAATTGAACCATCCCCTATGTATATATATATATATATATAGGGGACCGCTAAAATAAATCAGCTCTAGTTGTAAGAACCGTGAGAACTACACCGTACGGGGCGAGGTGGACCAAATTTTTTTTTCATAAACGTAGATGCGTGTGTTATAAACACATTTGTAAAAAAAATTCAAAAAAAAAATGTCGTGTGTGTAGTTTTGAGCACCACAAGTTTGCGTTTACGGGTACCGTAAATTTTGTTTAAAATTTACGGTACCCGTAAACACAAACAAAACTACACACACGACATTTTTTTGAATTTTTTTTTTACAAATTTTTTTATAATACACGCATCTACATTTATGAAAAAAAAAATTGGTCCACCTCGCCCCGAACGGTGTAGTTCTCACGGTTCTTACAACTGTAGGTGGTTTTCATTTTAACGGCACATATATATATATATATATATATATAGGGAGGGGCTCATGCGAGAACCACCCTTATTGTGAGAACCAATGTGAACACAACCTAAAATAGCTAAAAAAAACCTAAAAAAAACTAACCCCCACCCCCCCCCCCCAAAACCTAAACCCCCCACCCCCCCAAAAAAAAACCTAACCCCCCCCCCCCCCCCAAGCTAAAAAAACCTAACCCCACCCCCCCCCCCCCAAAAAAAAACCCTAAACCCCCCTCCCCCACCCCCCAAAAACCTAAACCCCCCCCCCCCCCCCCCCCCCACCACCCCCTTTTGTGTGATTTTTAGCTATTTTTAGGCATTTTTGGTGTGTTCACATTGGTTCTCGCGGTTCTCGCATGATCTTCTCCCTATATATATATATATATATTATTTTTTGATATTTCATTGATACAAACTGATTATAAATATACTTATATCAAAATTTAGAAAAATATATAATCAAACAAGCGTGTGTATATAAGTTTGTTTGGATATTAAATAATACAAATTATTGAAGGATAATTAAATTATATGTTAAATAAAAAAATTGAAGAGAGAAACGTGCAAGTCCACACATTCGATCATGTATTGCGCACTTCATGTTGGAGAGAAGTTTGTGATTACAAACCTGAAGGGGGAAGGGCCCGCCGATAGGAAGCATGCCAGTCGCGACAGGCTACCCGACCGCTGTCAAAGAAAATATATTATTTTATTTAATTTTAACATAAGTATATATATGGCTGTTACTATTCTCACAACCCTACTATATATATCTCTTTTCACTATCTCTCTATATGTATCAATGTATGTATAGAGAGAGAAAAGAGGAATGTGTGGATCTTATATATATATATATATATATATATATATATATATATATATATATATATATATATATATATATATATATATGGCATGGTTTTAAAGTAAACATTAGATAGAGAGTGAATTGTGTGAATTAATCTGAGCCATTATTTGTTTAGATCTTGAAAATTTTAATAATGACAGTTTTGTAATTATTTATATATAAAAAAAAATGAAAAGGGTATAAAGGTAAATTGTTAACTACTTCTCTTCGCAATTAAATAATTAATTATATTTTCTCTCATTTTTTTCCATCACCAATTAACTAATTTTTTAATTCTAAAAAATATAATAATTATATAATATATTGTTTCATCTAAAACATGATTAAAAACAATGTAGAAGTGAGTGTACATATATGTATTATACATATTCACAATTTAAAAACGTATGTACATATATGTACATTAACAAATATTGTTCAATCCGATCATCTTCTTTAAGTACATGTCCGATTTGTAATGTGCACATATGTACATTCATAATATACTTCTAAAAAAGAAGTTAATGATATGATTGTTCAACATGGTACATATGTGTATAACAAGTATTTGAGATGATTGTTCGGCATTGTACATATGTGTACATAACAGTCTCAACAAGTATATACATATATGTATATTAACAAGTCATATTCTTAACACGTATGTACACATATGTACATTATCACACCTATGTTCATAACAAGTGTACATTATCACACAAGATTCATGATGAATACATGAACAATAATCATAGATATGCAATTGTAAAAAAAAATTTGAATATTTAATCCAAAAATAAAAAAAAATATGTAATCAAACATTCTGTAAATAATCCATTCTTGCATGAATATGAAACTAAAAAAAATCCATTATTTTGAATTAAGAGAGATGAAGAAGATAATGCAATTTAAGAAAACTATCAAAATTAAAAGTGTAACTGAAAAATTCAATGATTAAAATAAAGATTTAAAATTAATTTATTGCATAATTACAATTTTACCCTTAACAACTAAAAAGGAAATCAGTGGTCCTGATTTTTTTTTTGAATGGACAACGAATCATCCAAATGGGCTACTAGCGAAATTCACCTAGGGCAGAAGCCCGTGAACACTCGCCCAAAGGCACGACAGTGTGTTGAGGTAAAACCCATTCAGTTCAAGGATCGAACTAGCGATCGCCGTCTACTCGCCTAGTCTCCCATCATCACCAGGTGCCGCTAAAAACTAATGGGGAGAAGCAGGAATTGAACCTGGGTCTCTTGAAAACTAAGTCTTTCCCTTACCACTCCACCACAAGCTCATTGGCCATCAATGGTCCTAATTAGTTCACACAGTTCACTATGAAGATGTTGTTCACAAATAAACCTAATCCAATATATATATATATATATGTATGTATGTATATATAGTGTGAGTTTCATTGGGTAACAATAAAAAAGTGAGGAACCGGGGAACACTCTTAACAATTTAACTTAACATGTTAAAAATCAATTTTTTTTTAAAAAAAAATCGGCGCTTTTCTTTATAAATACTTGTAGAAGCATTTTTAATAAAAAATCAACAACTAAAAATATATAAAAAAACAGTTAAAAAAGGCTTAATTTTTTTTTTTACAAAATTGATTTTTATTTGAATAGTTTCTAATCATTTGTATAAGGAAAAACGCTGAAAAAAATTTTAAAAATTTGAATTTTAACATGTTAAGTTAATTTTATAAGATATATTTGTAACTGTTTTTTAAACATTTTTACTTTTTTTATTAAAAATGTTTCTACATGTATTTATAAGGAAAAGTGCCGGAATTTTTTAAGAAAAAGTTGATTTTTAACATGTTAATTTCAATTTTTGAAAGTGTTAGAAAACTCTTTATATGGACAAGGTTAAGCCACATGTCCATTGTTACATATGCGCAGAAGGGTATTATGAGAACAATTTTTTTGTATACAGAAATGGCTGACACTTTTTTAAATGCCTGACACTTTTTTGTTTGAACATCACTTTTGCATTAAATAGGTGAACTCATCCACTCCTTTTTTTCCAAAACTCATGCTTTTTCACCTCAATTCCTTCTTTAGATCTAATAGCATTTTATCAAATACCATGATTGTATCAACAAAATCTCAACAAAACGGTGTCGAGGTGGTCAGTGGTTTCGGTTCAAATTGTTGGTGCATATGTCTGTCGACTTCGTCTTGTATCGAGTCATGTAATAGGTTAGATAGACCAAGACACGTAGTTCGAGAGAAACGGGAAACAGGGACGAATCAGCCAACTCACACGAAGTGACCAGTTCGTGCGAACTGGCATATGCTGGTTCGTGCGACCTGACATCCCTATATATATGTGAGTCTTGGATTTCATTTGTAGAACTTCTAATTCCGGTAGCGAAACTCTGCCGAACTGTCGCCAAGCTTGTAAAACGTTCTGAAATCAATACAATCGACAGTTAAAGTACTTCTAAGTGCATATCAAGCTGAATGAAGATCAAATCAATGAATTCCGCCTCTGATTTGGTCTAGAACTCGTCTGATTGACTCGTTTTGATCGATTCACCGATCCTACAATTGGTATCAGAGCTCAGGAGGAAGAGTTCTTACCATTTTAGCTTATTTTCATGGATAAAAACTGATTTCTACTCATTTCTACTCATTCTTCTACACTTTTTCATCAAATTTCAACGAATTTACGGTCAAAATGATCTGATTTTGTGATATAACACGTAAAACTGAGTTTTAATCAATCCTTGAATAAATCAGGACTTAATTCAACCTAAAACTTGATAAAATTGACCAAACCGCGTGAAAATCATATCAGTTCGTTCGAAAAGTTTTCAGTTCGTGTGAAAAATTGTCAAGTCGCATGAAACACTTGTCAGATCGTTCGAAGTTCTTCCAGTTCGCACGAGGTGATTATCCAGGTCGCGTGGAAATTTTCCCAGATCGCACAGATTGAACTCAGGTCGCACGGTTTGAACCAGGTCACGTGAGAGTGTATCAGGTCGTGTGAGATTTGAATCAGGTCGCACGAGGTGGTCCAGTTCGTTTGAAAACTCATTAGATCGTTTGAAATTGTTCAGTTCGCACCAAATCCAGATCGTACCATCTCCAGGTGGTTTGGATTGTTACCAGGTCGTTTGAAAAGATCCCAGCTCGTTTGAACAATCAGTTTTTGTGAATTTTTGAAACCGAAACATGGAAAACGAATTCTACAACGCATTTGCTACCCCGATCACTATGGCTCAGAACGTGAACTTAGAGAATGAAATGGGCACCATGCAAAAACCGCCTAAGCTCATGAGTATCGAGGAGTATAATGGATGGGAGGAACGTTTCGAAAATTGGGTTCAAGCTGCATGGGAATGTGTTGAAGAACGATATGTTAGACCGATTGATGAATACGGAGAGATCGTTGCTATTAAAGATTTAGATGACAAAGAGAGAAAGAAACACAAAAGTGAAAAGATGATGATCAGTATTTTGCAACAAGCCATTAAAGAAGACATCTTGATTTTATTGCAACACAACGGAAGTGCACACTCAATGTGGAAAGCACTAAAAACGAAGTTTGTTGGAAGTCAAGACATGATCAAGAACAAAAAATCGCTTTTGAAGAAAGAATTTGATCTATTTCGTGGATTAAAAACTGAAAACACCAAAACGGTTATAGAAAGATATTGCAATTTGGTGGTTAATATGAAGCGATTGGATATCAAGAAAGATAGAGAGGGGTGGGTTGAAAAGTTGGCCGATGCGTTACCACAAGATGTTTGGGGCACGTATCTTATGATTTTAAAGAATAATGGTGAATTTGCTAATCTATCGCTGAGCAAGTTTATCGAAAAACTCGAAGTTCAAGAGATGGAACAACGAAAGATGGTGAAAATGAAGAATTCTAACGGTGAACAGGACATTGGTTTGTACTACAAAGGAAGTACAAGTGATAAGACCAACATTGCACCAAAAATCGAAACTGCATTTAACGCAAACAATTCTTCTGGAGGGTCATCTCAAGGGTCAAACAACAAAACTGTATTTTCTTCATATCCATTATTTGAACCAAACTTTTCAGCAACCAATAATGGCCAAGTATTACAATGCAACATTGCATTACATCTTCAGAATGGTCAGAATTTCTCGGAAGAGGTTGCCAAAGGTCATATGTCTTTATTGGTGACCGTATTAGAGTCTTATGAAAGTTTGGTAGCCAGAAGGATTGGTAATCCGATTTTGACCAAAGAGGATTATGATCAGATTGATGTTGAAGAGATGGAACTCATGGATATAAAGTGGTGTATGGCTAGTGTGTTGAGAAGAGCTGAGAAGTTTAAACAGATCACTGGAAGAGATGATTTCCGTGATACTGGAACTTCACCTTTAGGTTTTGATAAATCTAAAGTTACTTGTTTTCGTTGCAGGGAAAAGGGGCACTTTAAACGAGAATGCACAAATCGCGAAGCAAGTGGAGCTCAAAAACCATTTGGCAACAATGATTATCATCGAAAAGCGATTTATCATCAAGTTGCTCCACATCAACAACAATCGCCACAAACTTCGCATGCTAGGAAGGATCTGATCGAAGAGCCATCAAAGAAAGCTTATCTAGTTCATCAAGAAGATGAAAGAATCCCAGAAGGTTTTAATTGGGATCATTATGATCCTAACAGAACTTCAGGTTCTAAAGCATTTGTTGCTCAAATGTTTGAAGATTCAACTGTTGAAGAAGAATTAGCGTATGTTTATTACAAATCTCAGCAATTCAGTCCTAAAACGAAAGAAGAAGAACCAGCTTCAACAAAAGAGGCTTCAAAAAGAGCACCTATCTTTGATCACTCATCAGATGAAGAGAGTGATGATGATAGTGAAGAAATTCAAAAACTTGAATATTATCAAAGAGAATTTTCATCTGATAGGAATAATTTGTATTTTGCAGGTAAACTGGAAGAGATCAAAGAAGGACAAGCTGCAAAAAAAGAAGAATGCAGTAATTGTTGAAGAGAAGATCAAACCTGAGGAAAATGTTCAAGTGATAAAGAAGCAGGTTAAAGAAATTCCAGCTATCAAGGTTGAGAAGGAAGCAGATACTGAAAAGATACCTGAGAAGTGTGAAAATTGCGATACTGTGAAAAGGCACAACAACAAATTGATTCATAACATGAACAGATTGAAAGAATCTTATGATGTTTTAAACAAAGTTATAAATCAATATAACAAGTCAAACAATGAACAAGAGATAACTATGAGGACACTCAACATAGCATTCATGACAAAGCAGAAAATCATCAATCAGTACATTGAGAAATGTGCTGAACTTGAACAAAAATTGGAAACTCAGAGGATAGAAACTGAGAGGGTAAACAGGTTATTGAAAAGTTATTCATGTGCTTCTTACGTGATTGACAGGATTTACCCTACAGTAGAAGGCATGGAAGCGTTTGAAGAGAAGAAATCTGAAGTAAAGGATACTGGTAAGAAACATAGTACCAATTATACAAAGTGTCCACCTCCGCTTGAAGAAGGATATTCTCCACGAAATCCTAATTCAGAAAGAGTAAAAAAGGCAACCAATTTAAAGTGGGAATCTGAACCTTTAGATGGATTGCCAGACAACATTGACGTCACATTCACATCTTCTGACACTGATCATGAGTCTGAGTTAATAAAGAAAGTGGTCGATCAGGTGTTAGATAAAGACGAAACCGAGGAGTCAAAGTCAAAGTCTGACACTTCAAGTCGAACAGTTGAAAAGAGCAAAAAGGGTTTACAATAATGATTTTCTGATGTCACAAAATAATTTGAATGACGAAACATTCAAAGTAGCATATACTTTGAATGATTCTGACAAATTATATTCTGATGAAGAATTTCCAATAAGAGGTGTTAAAACTAAAATGATTAACAAGGTTTTCAAATTAACAGAAATTAATATTTCTAAAATAAAAGATGTAAATCTTACTGAAAAACCTAAAAAATTCACTTCAAGAGTTCAACAAAGATTAAACAAGAAAAAGGGTTACAGTTCTGGTTCTGGTTATCAAAAGAAACCAAACCATAACAGTAATTTCAAAAAGAAAGGATTAGGTTTTATTCCACCAGAAAATCATAAAAATGAGAAAATTTATAGACCAAAAACTAAATTTGTTTCAGGAACATCTTCTGAAGAAGAAAAGGAGAATTTGTTCAGAAAGCAAACGAACAAAGAATTCCTTGCTAAGAAGCAAGAAGGAGTGAAGAATGATGTTGCTCAGAAAAAGGAAATGAGAACCTGTTATCAATGTAAAAAATTTGGGCACATTGCATGGAACTATCCAAAGGCAACCCAAACAAAACAGGGAGTCTCTGGAAAATTGAAAGAAAAGTTGGTTGATAATGAACCACCAACCGAACAATTTAAAGTATTCAAAAATTCAAAATTTGAGGTTGGTGAGAGTTCAAAACATTTTTACAAAAGAAGAGTGAATCTAAACAACCACAAATGGGTTGTAAAGAAATCAGAAGCACTTTTTGGCGATGAATCTGACTCGTCAAAGTCAGAGGAGCCACAAGTTGAGCTAAAAAGTGATAATTCCGTTCCGACAATTGATGATGCAAATTTTCCACCATTGTCAAACGGAAACTTAAAGCAAAAAATTGGAAAAGTTGAGATTTCAAATCAATTCTTTTCTGAAAAGAAGGAATTTGATGTTGGAAAAGCATTTAACCCCAAAGTTCTAAATATCTTTGGAAAAATGATTGACGGGAAGGTCAAAGGGGTAAAGGAATTCTATGAAAAGAATAAGAAAGGAAAGAAACCAAGTGATGATGACTCGGAATCACCCAAGGACCATCAGGCTTGGGTGAATCTCTTTAACTAAAAATCCTGACTTGCCGGAACTTCCAGGTTGGTAATTGGGGAGTAGGAATCGTCATCTTTCTTGAGAAATTCACAACTGTGATATTTCGACTTACAAGTAGTGTTGTTGATAAGAATCTACAAGTGGTTAATCAAGGTCATTAAGTTGAACTTGATTTAACTTTCATACAAGTGGTTAAAGAAAAGGAAAAGTGAACTTACAAGTGGTATTTTGGAAAACAATGTGATGAAACCCCATGTTTGCGAAATGTCAAACAAAACTAATTTTCCGGAAAAACTATTTTGATTAAAACAAACTTAAGTGTTTTGAAATCATAATGGGAAAATAGTTTGTTGTCAGGGGGAGTTCTGATTGTTTATGCCAAGTGGATGGAGAATTGAAGCTATTCACATCAGTTTGTCATTTTATTTGTACAGTTTATTGCTTTCATTTTCAAATTTTCCCGGAAAATCAAAAACTGAAACATATTTTTTATTTAAGGGGGAGTAAAAAATTTAGAAATTTTGAAAATTTGAAAAATCAAAAAACATGATAAAATCTAAAAACCAAAAGGGGGTGGCGGCGCAGCTTGTTACCCGTCTACCAACCCATGATTTGTAATTTGCATCTATTTTATCTTATGATGTTTTCCCCCCAAATATATATATATATATATATATATATATATATATATATATATATATATATATATATATATATATATATATATATATATATATATAAACCAAAAACATCAAAAAATCAAAAAAGAGTTTTGTTGTGAAAAAGAGGAAATGATAGTACATCAGTAGACAATCACAGTATGCTAAAGAATTGGAAAGTCAAATGTGATAAACGGTCTCACTGATGATATGTCAGTAGATTTTTACACGCTTACTAGATTGTTTTCGAGATATAAACCTAAATATTAAATACTTACTTATCTCGTGGGGAACATCTCTCGGATATATAGGTAACCCCTGAAATCTTGTTTGAAGGGCTTTCTATTTCTGACATACTAGGTCTTTGTGCGTGATGATATCTGGGGTATTATACCAGGACTTCTGATTTTGCGGGAGCAATAGCCTAGCCCTCGTATAATGCTCTGCACTGCTTTAATCATAAAGCCCACCCTCAGCATAAAAAATGATGAAACATTGAAAAATGTTAATCATATGCTGTTGAAAAGAAGATCCCCAAGGGGGACACACCTAAAGTCGAGCCAATATCTATATCTCTCTGATTTTGAGGAAGCAATAGCCTGAGCTCTCATGGCCTCGCATTTACTCCTTACAGATATCATTAGTGTGCATTCACCTGTAAGACTAAATATAGGAGTCTGGATATAGGAGTATATTCTGAGGTGGTACACACGAATAAGTTTAAGTCCTTAAAACATTAATTTTCGTATCTCGAAACAGTTGAACTTTGTGTGAAAATTTAAGTGGATCAGTATACTGACAATCTAAGTGAATCGTTTAGAACTTAGAGTGTTTAAAGCTCAACGGTGCTAGTGATTTGTCAAAAACTGATATGATCCTCTTACACAAACTCACATAAAGATGTTTGTATATAGTTTATTTCCCAAAATCCAAAAAGATTTTCTGGATGTTTTAGCATAAAATTTTGAAAAATCAAAAAGATTTAATTTCATTTTATTTTCGACAACTGATGTTGGAAAGCTAATTTTCAAAATTCCAAGAGCTGAACATGATGAACAAATGGATTGGGAGAGTTTGTTTTGAAATGAGAAATGATTTTGAAATGATTAAATGGTTTATTAATTTGAAACCAAATTTGAGTGTTGCGAATACAAGTGGTAAGCAGAGATTAAAATTGTTAAATTTTATAACTTGTGAAATTTACTTTTGGGTAGAGTATGTGCAGGTAAAAGCTTTGAAAGAGCCAAGTTTCGACTACTGAGGATATGCATATTAAAGCCAGGTTTCTGATCCTGTTGCTACGGAGAGCCAGGAGACGTTACTGAACCTGTGAAAGCTGCAAAAGAAGATCCCCGTGTCTAAGCCTGAACAGAGTTTGAGCCAGGATACGATCCCGGAACAACTTAAGAGGGAGTCTGCTAGCAAAGGGGAGTTTGAAGTTTAAAGAACCAGATATCAGATTGCTGAAGAGTTTAAAGAATCAAGAGACCTGATCAAGAGAATTAGGCAGAGAATAGAGCCAGGTTGAGATTCTGATAAAAGAAGAGAAAGATTGATGAGGATGCTTACAGAGAAAGATACTTTGGAGAGAGCAAGAAGACTGATCAAGATAGAAGACTCGACACACTGAAGATTCGTCAACATCCAAGGGGGAGTTTGTTGGTGCATATGTCTGTCGACTTCGTCTTGTATCGAGTCATGTAATAGGTTAGATAGACCAAGACACGTAGTTCGAGAGAAACGGGAAACAGGGACGAACCAGCCAACTCACACGAAGTGACCAGTTCGTACGAACTGACCAGTTCGTGCGAACTGGCATATGCTGGTTCGTGCGACCTGACATCCCTATATATATGTGAGTCTTGGATTTCATTTGTAGAACTTCTAATTCCGGTAGCGAAACTCTGCCGAAGTGTCTCCAAGCTTGTAAAACGTTCTGAAATCAATACAATCGACAGTTAAAGTACTTCTAAGTGCATATCAAGCTGAATGAAGATCAAATCAATGAATTCCGCCTCTGATTTGGTCTAGAACTCTTTTGATCGACTCGTTTTGACCGATTCACCGATCCTACACAAATGGTGGAGTTCAAGCCGGTTCGAGTGGTGGAGGTGACGGTGGTTGTGGTTGACACTTGGATCACATGGTGGCTTGGTTCCATGGCTACATATGAACATCAAAAGATCATCATCCAGATGCTCCGAACCAAAAAGATGCTCTGAACCAAAAAAGATGCTCCGAATCAAAAGTTGATCCAGATCCAAAAGATGATGCTTCAGATGACGGTTGAAGATGCTCCAGATGCTCCAGTTGAAGATGCTCCGAAAAGATGCTACCAGATCTAAGTATGTTTGTTTTCAGTTTTTTTTTTTCAGATTTGCAATTTTTTGTGTTTTGTAGATCTTATATTTTTGTGTTTTGCAGATCTTCAACTTTTTTTTATTTTTTTGTTCAAGAATATGAGTTTTTTTAATTTTTTATTTTCTGGATATGTTGTTTTTTATTACCGATTTTATCAATTTTTTGTGTAAAATTTGTTTTCAGATCTGAAAAATGGAAACATTTTGATTTTAAGTTCTTATATCTTGGATTAAAATGAAAGTTACCTTTCTTTGTTTATTGTTATGATGATTGAATCTAAAAAATCTGTTGTTATTAGATTCTTGTTAACGAAGTTATATTTTTTATATACATTTTGTAACATTGCTAGTTACATTACCTATGTTGGATTATTGTTAATGAAGTTTATTTTTGATGTAACAATTCTCATAACAATTCTTTTGCGTCTTAGTTACGAAATGTATCAATCAAAGAAAAAATGCATGTTACATTTATTCGTGTTACATAAATTATGCATGTTACTGAAAATAAAGTGCATTGTTACACTTTTTTAGATTGTTGTAAAAATAAAGTGTGTTGTTACATTTTTTTCCAGATTATTGTAAAAATAAAGTGACTGTTACAGAAACAAAGTGTGTGGTTACATTTTTTTGTGTTAGAAATGTAACAATCAATCAAAGCAAAAATGTCTGTTACATTTTTTTGTGTTACAGAAATAATGCCCGTTACATAAAATAAAGTGCATTGTTACACATTTTTTAGATTATTGTAAAAATAAAGTGTGTTGTCAATTTTTTTTCCAGATTATTTTAAAAATAAAGTGCCTGTTACAGAAACAAAGTGTTACACTTTTTTTTGTGTTACAAAAAATGTGTTACATATGTGACGTAAAATTGATCATGTAAAAATTGTAGTGTACGTACCAACATGTAACATCTTTTAGTAGGAAGACGACTTTTGTAACAATGTGATGTAATATAACACTTTGTGTTTGTGTTGGAGGAGAAAGAAAAGAAAACGCGTTACACTTTTATGTATGTGGATATCCTTTAAATGGTAAAAAAAACAAGCATTTTTCTTG
>JARYGA010050520.1:0-26496 GCA_030545235.1 Helianthus tuberosus | reverse complement strand
AATAGGGGTCTTTAAAGAGACTTTAAACCACACCGTGCAAGTTAACGATAAAGCCCTCGCTTACGTGGTGCATACGTAGCTCTGACGTGACACTATAAAGCCCCTAGAGGCTTTAAACCACACACACCATCCTAACAAAACTACACCGATAAGCCCAACCCACCTGCTGCGGTCCAGAACCAGCAGACTTCAAACACCAGCTCACCACCGGCCCATACCACTCTCTTCCCCACACCCTCTTCTGATAAACTCATACTCACATCTACGGCCCCCACGTTCACCCATAAACACATCGGCTGAATCCTTTCAGCCCAATCACCTTCCGCCTCCTACACCCCAATCACCTAACCCCACAGCCTCGACCCAACCTCACACTTCCACTGTTCCATCCGACCCTCCTCCACAAACCACCCGCACCATGCGTACTCACACGATGGACATAATACATAAACCAAAGCGTCATCTTAACCTCCACACATCTTCTATCATTCTCGTTCCCAAAAACCCGCTAGACGCCTTGTCTACACCGGTTTGGCACGATGCCATGGCCACTGAGTACATATGCTCTTATTAAGAATGAGACTTGGGAATTAGTACCTCGTGAATAAAACATGAATGTTATTCAATGTATGTGGTTGTTTAAACACAAGTATAGGTCAGATGGCACGTTGGAACGGTATAAGGCTCGATTAGTCTGTGACGGGTGTTCTTAGTAGGAGGGCATAGATTGTGGTGAAACATTTAGCCTGGTGGTCTATCTTGCCACCATACGCACTGCTTTACCGATCGCTCTGTCAAGGTCATGGTCCATTCACCAACTTGATGTGACCAATGTTTTATTACATGACACATTAAATGAAACAGTTTACATGCATCAACCCATGGGTTTTCGAAATCAACAACTACCGAATCATGTATGCCCCTTAAAAAGTCTCTTTACGGTTTAAAACAAGTGTCGTGGGCATGGTACCAATGGTTTACAGATTACGTTCTCACATTGGGTTTTCAACACTCATCTTGCATCTGAATTTGCCATGAAAGATCTTGGCCCACTTAGCTTCTTTCTCGATATCTCGGTCACCCGTCACAAAGACACTATGTTCCTATCTCAGCAGGCTAATGCTCAGGATATCATCGAGCGTGCATGTATGCACTCTTACTGTCACACCCCAACCGATGGCGGAAACATCGGGGCGTGGCACTGAGCAAAACAGATTGTCCAAGAGAATCCATAACAACTATTAAGTGACAATATTTATAAGGTTTAATATCCCATGCTATTAAACAAATAAGGCAAAAACAGTCATTACAGATATTCAGTCTCAAAAACATAATCCATTCCGACAACTCAGATTTTATTTGGTGAGTTTCTAGACTTGATAACTTGATTTCAGCAGAGCATAACTTCCAATCAACCTGTCACATACGTTAAAATAAAAGTCAATACATAAAGTAAAGGTGAGTGCACAAGTTTGCATAGATAATAGTATAAAAAGCGTTTTCGCATAACCAACATGTAACACGTAACGGGCGAAGCATGTAACTATTAACAATGGTACAACCTAACCACGAGACAGCGTTGTAGAGTATGCGTGACACATGTTCATTGATGCGAGCACGTGAAGTAAAGTAATGTGATCCCTAGAAACCCCTGTCATAACAGGTGCTGAGTCCAAACTATAGTACAATTGTTGCTAGAGGCGGTCTAGTGTACCACTGTATAAGCATAGTAACAAGCATTCAACAAATCATGTATAGCATGCGGGAGCGGTTAGCGTTTATAAAGTGTTTGCATTGCGTGTTGTGTTTTGATATAGAACGTATGTAACACCCAAAAGTGTGTTAAAGGAAAATGGGTTCGAGTATACTCACAGTGTGTGTTTATCGAGTAAACACAAGCTGGATTGGATTGAAGGGAGCGCGTTGAGTTAGCTTGTGCATGGAAACAGAAGCATAAGTCTTCTTCAGGGCTGAATGGTTGTAAATAGAATGTCGAAGGGGTTAAATGTTCAACAGGTGATCCAAACGGATGGCCATTCGAACGGATGGCCATTCGAAAAATGTGTGTGTGTTGGTGAATTGTTAAAATTTTCGAAGTCTAGTTAAAAGCGTTCAAACAATGGGAATTATAAGGGTTAGGTTATCATATCGGATGGTCATCCGGACGGATGGCCATTCGGGCGGATGATCTGTAGTTTGAAGTTTTTGTAAAATTTTCTAAGTAAAAGTTTTTGATTTAACGGAGACGGCATGACGACGTGTCAAACTACGGAAATATACCAAGTCCAGTTCACTCGGTCGGATGGTTCAGCTCATTCGGACAAACATTTTGTTCTTGATGAGATTCATGTTCTCGAGAACACTTTGAAGGAAGAAACAATATGCGGAACCGAAAATCAACTAGTGAATAAACCAAACGGTATTTTTCACTATCTCGACCGTATTTGGATACCTAGTCGCAATAATCTCCGAGAGATTTTACTTACTGAAGCCCACAAATCCCGATACTCCATTCACCCCGGTGCCGACAAGATGTGCCAGGACCTTCGTTCCAGGTATTGGTGGCCGGGAATGAAAAAGGATATCACTCTCTATGTGTCGAAGTGTCTACCTTGCTCAAAAGTTAAGGCCGAACACCAACGACCCTCTGGCTTACTTGAACAACCCGAGATTCCGATGTGGAAATAAGAGAGTATAGCTATGGACTTCATTACAAAACTCCTTCGCACTCCATCAGGTCACGATAGCATTTGGGTTATCGTTGATCGTCTTATGAAATCCGCTCACTTTATACCGATACGAGAAGACTTCAAGGTAGAACGATTAGCACGAATCTATACCGATGAAGTTATTTGTCGACATGGGACGCCTCGTAACATCATCTTTGACCGCGATGGTCGTTTTACTTCGCGTCTCTGGTAGACTTTCCATCCGCACTGGGTATGACTCTTAATCTCAGTACCGCATTCCATCCCCAGACCAACGGTCAGACTGAGCGCACGATCCGCACCCTTGAAGACATGCTTCGCTCGTGCGTTATAGATTTTGGTGGTAATTGGTATTCGCATTTACCTTTAGTAGAATTCTTATACAATAACAGTTATCACGCTAGTATTCAAATGGCACCCTTTGAGGCATTATATGGTAGAAAATGTCGATTGCCTATTGTATGGCACGAGATCAGAGAAACTCAAATCACCGGTCCTGAGCTATTAAAAGAAACGACTGACAAGATCCTCCAGATACGAAAAAAATCTCTTGAAAGCTCGGAGTCGTCAAAAGAGCTACGCCGATAAACGCCGCAAGCCCCTTGAGTTTGAAGTTGGTGATCACGTACTCCTAAAGGTTTCACCTTGGAAGGGGTGATCCGATTCGGCAAGAAAGGAAAGCTAGCGCCACGATACGTAGGTCCCTTTAAGATTCTGGAAAGAATTGGCAAAGTGGCCTACCGACTCGAATTACCGGAGTAACTCAGCAACGTACATCCGACTTTCCACGTATCGAACCTCAAGAAGTGTCTAGCTGAGGAAAATCTTCACGTGGCTCTCGAAGAATTGCAAGTAAACAAAACCCTACACTTTTTGGAAAAGCCAGTAGAAATCATGAATCGAGAGACCAAGAAACTTCGACACTCTCGCATTCCTATAGTGAAGGATCGCTAGGAAGGCAAACGCGGCGCCGAGTTCACTTGGGAACTCAAAAATGATATGATAGCTAAATATCCACAACTCTTTTTTACGCCTGCTCCTTACTTTCGGGACGAAATTTCCTAAAGTAGGGGAGGCTGTAACAACCCGACTTTTCGGATCGTTACCTATCACTGTCATTTCTTTTCGTAAACACTTGTACTCTTGGGATTCGATTTACACAATGGGTTAAACTTTATTTTCAACGCATTTTAAACGCATGTTGCAACGCTTATTTAATCACGATTATTGCATTTAAACGCTACTTATAACGCTTACTACTTAAACGCATTTTATCGCATTTTACATCACTTATTTAGACTAAACGTTGTCGCAACGCAAACTCAACGCAGACTCGAAACGCGAATTTAATTATATTATGTCTGTCATTTGTGTGATTATTTGTTGAATGTTATGTGGTTGTCAACGCAACGTTTATACGCTCACTCGCAACACGATTAAAACGCAACGCAACGCTAACAAACGAACCAAAACTTGGAAAACTAACAAACATAACCAGGCTGTCCGAATGGACATCCGCCCGGATGACCATCTGCTCGGATGACCATCCGTCCAGACACTGCCTCGCGCACCGCCTTAACTCTCGCCCCCTATAAATAGTAGTCGTACACCCCCATTCTCAGACTTTGACACTCTCATTCGCTCGCCAAGACTCTGTCGCGATTCAAAGCCTTCTTGTAAGCTTTTTTCCTCAAATCTTCACTAATCTTCATCTCTAATCACTTCTAGACCATCTTCTTCATCAAAATCACACACACACACACACACTTAAACTTTTTCTCAAAACCATCTGATTTGGACCTCTTGAAGGTGGATTCCACTCGTTTTGCTTAGGCAAACTGTTGTGGAGCACTATTCAATCGAGATTGGTTCCACATCTAAGGGATTTTCACACTTTTGTCGCGAATGAGGGCTTCGAGGTCGTGTTGGGCTTGAACATTACGAACCCTATGTAAATAGCTTCGTCGGCTAAGAGTATCAACAACGACGTTTTCCTTGCCTGGGTGGTAGCGTATCTCGCAATCGTAATCGTTAAGAAGTTCAACCCATCTGCATTGGTGCATGTTTAGTTCTTTCTGGTTCAAGATGTGTTGTAGGCTCTTATGGTCGGTGAAGACCGTACACTTGGTACCATACAGGTAGTATCACCATATCTTTAATGCAAAAGAAACTGCACCGAGTTTGAGATCGTGGGTTGTGTAGTTCTTCTCGTGGACCTTGAGTTGGCGAGATGCGTACGCGATAACCTTGTCTCGTTGCATAAGAACACAACCAAGACCTAGGTTAGAGGCATCGCAATAAACAACAAAGTCGTCGTTTCTATCGGGTAGCGCGAGTACGGGAGCGTTGCAAAGCATACGCTTAAGAGTTTGAAAGGCAACCTCTTGTTCGGCTCCCCAAACGAAAGGCTTGTCTTTATGCATTAAGGTAGTGAGAGAGACGGTGATCTTAGAGTAATCAGCGATAAATTAACGGTAATAACCCGCCAATCCGAGAAAAGAACGAACTTCGGAAGGGGTTTTCGGTGTAATCCAACTCTTAACTACTTCAATCTTCGCAGGATCGACATGAATTCCTTGACTGTTGACGACGTGACCGAGGAATTGAACCTCCTCGAGCCAGAATTCACACTTGGAAAACTTGGCGTAGAGGAGATTCCCTTGGAGAAGCTCGAGAACTAGACGAAGATGCTGCGCATGTTCGGCTCTTGACTTAGAATTGATAAGGATATCATCGATAAACACAATAACGAAGCGATCAAGGAAGGGTTTACTCAGACGGTTCATCAAATCCATGTAGACCGCGGGCGCGTTTGTGAGACCAAAAGGCATGACCATGATTTCGTAATGGCCATAGCGGGTACGGAAAACGGTTTTAGGGATGGATTGCTCCTGGATGCGTAACTGATGATAACCAGAACGTAGGTTGATCTTAGAGAAACAGGTAGCGCCTTGCAGTTGATCAAATAAATCGTCGATTCGAGGTAGAGGCTAGCGATTCTTGATAGTAAGATTATTGTGTTCCCTATAATCGATGCACATTCGGAATGATTCGTCCTTCTTTTTCATGAAAAGGATAGGTGCCCCCCGTGGCGATGTGCTAGGGCGTATGAAGCCTTTATCAAGTAACTCCTGGAGTTGACTAGAAATTTCACGCATTTCGGACGGTGCGAGGCGATAAGGAGCTTTAGCGACAGGGTTAGCTCCAGGAATAAGGTCAATACGAAAGTCGATATCGCGGGTAGGGGGTAGACCAGGTAAATCGTCGGGAAAAACATTAGGAAAATCACAAACAACGGGAACGTCCTTCACAGTTTTCTTTTCCTCCTTCGCTACTACAATATGGGCTAAGAAAGGCAAGTATTCCTTGTGGAGATACTTGCTTGCTTGAATGCACGACATAAGCTTCAGTTCTTTCGAGGATACTTCGCCATAAACACAGAGTTGATCACCGTTTCAGAGAGAGAAACGGATCATCTTTTCGAAACAAACGACTTCGGCACGATTTTCACGAAGAAAGTCCATGCCTACTATCATATCAAAACTACCAAGTTGCATAGGAATGAGATTGATCGGAATAACGTGATTGTTGAGTTCGAGAGTACAATCACGGAGAACGGAACTGACAGTGACGGTTCTTCCGGTGGCAATTTCTACGTCGAAGGTCGTTGGAAGGTTAGCGCGTTTACGTTTTAGGAGTTTTTCGAATTCAAACGACACAAAACAGTTATCGGCTCCAGTATCAAATAAACATGAAGCATAAATACCGTTAACAAGGAACGTACCATTGACAACATTGTTGTCAGTCTGAGCCTGGTGGACATTGATATTGAAGGTTCTTCTGCGGGCTGCTTGTTGTGGCTGCTGTTGAGGCTGCTGTTGCGGCTGCTGTTGCGGTTGTTGCTGCTGTGGTGGTTGTTGCTGTGGTTCTTGTTTCACAACGCGGAGTGGGCATTCGTTAGCAAACTGATTAGGGTCACCACAAGTGTAGCAGGTTCGAGCATTAGCAGCGGGTGCTGGAACTTCTGGGTTACCCTGAACAACAAGGGGTTGAGCTGGTGGTGCTGGGGGAGCTTGAGCTTGCTGTCGTGGGCCTGAACGGCAGTGAGTTGTAAAGTGCCCATAGATGTTGTAGTTTGCACAGAATCGACAGTTGACCCCTGTCGGATGATGATAGGTGCAAGTAGGACGCAGAGGGTGGATACCAGTGTACGCACGCTTGGCAGGCGGTGTGTTGGTAACAACAACTTGACGATTCTGGTTACTGGGCTGTACGGGGACGGTGTTGAGTGGAGCGGCGGTAGTAGCATAGTTCTTGTTGTTGTTCTTTCTCTTGCGACTCTAGCGTGAAGACTTTGAACCTTGAGATGCTGCATTATCGGTGCTGGGAGTAGCAGTTGCTTGATTGAGGCTCTTGGTCGAGGTTTTGAAGTAACCCACCAAGACTCGCTTGTCATTGAGCTCAACTGCGAGTTGATAGGTTTCCTCAATAGTAGCAGGTTTTGCTGCCTGAACAAAGTCAGCTACACAGTTGAGGAGAGCTCGAATATACTTCTTGATTGTCATATCACGCGTGGCCACCTGACTAGGACAGATAATACTCGGCTACTTGAAACGAGCGGTGAGACCAGCGTTGTCACCTCCTTCCTGCTTGATGTGCCAGAATTCATTCTCCAGTTTCTGGACTTCATGAGGAGGACAGATGTCACACCCCCAAAATCCACATGCGGAGTACCACCGCTTGGAGGCGTGACTGACCAGGATCTTAGCCACCAATCACATTGAACACATGAATATGTCTAAATAAAACAATCATTTATTAAAAATAGTGATACAACGTTACAATATTTCATAGTCTACAGCGGAAGCATATTTAATTCGTTGAGTGTTTATAAACCACTTGTAAAATCCATTAGTCTTGTGTTGCAATTCCATGTATCTCGACCCATGACCACTCCAGCTTCCCAGACAGCAAGTTCCTTTGATATGCACCTAAAGGCCTGCAAGGCATGTAACAACAAGTCAACAACAAAGTTGAGCGAGTTCACAGTTGGTTGTTTAGTTAAAGCATTCGTTTCGTAAATCATATGTTCGTTTTGTAAACCATGTATCGTATTAATTCGTATCGCGGTCTCCCAGACATGTTTGCGAAGATTAGTGGGGGCTTCCCATGTGTTACTAGACCACGCGTATCGACTGCTACGAAAATGTAAGAGGTGCCCTAAGTCAATGTCTATCAGCATTGACCCTTTGCCCATAGTCCATTAGTACACGCCCGTTCGGACGACACGGTGTGAGGTTTGTTAAACCTAATAGCGCTATCTACTAATGACCCGCTCGCCATAGGCCACGGCGATTAAGTCGATAAATGAGGGACTTCAAATGATAGAGTGATGGTCTTATGGTCGTACGTATCCTGTTGTATGGAGAATACACAAGTTTGTAGTTACCGTTCAGTTCTTTAACCCATTCCCAACCCTTAGGAATCCCATGCCTTGGATAGAGTGTGAACTCACCTTGGTTTGCTCGGTATGACTAGTTACTTGTTCCATAATAATCAGCCAATTCCTAATGTGGTGACCAACGACAAATCAGTTTCGTATAAACAAGAATTACGTATCCAACATTCACATTACACAGTCATTGTTCACGTAGCACACTCATGCAACTCAAGTCATAATAGTTAACCACGTTACACATTATCCATGTCAACACAGTTTATTAAACCACATACAGGCTTACTTCGTATCAAGTCTCAATGTAAGTTCTCTAATATATATGTGTGTTTATTCCATACCAAATAATGGTCATCCTCGTCAACAGGAACTACCAGGTTAACCACAACAACAAATAAAATACTTATCATGCTATTACGGTTTCTACAAACATCGAGTCATTAACCCCAAATCATCCGAATAACCTCAATACAATTTCATCACGATCTCGTATTTTTAGGCACTAATAATTAACCACATAATAGTCACTTGGTCATACGAATCAAGTACCCAGCATCTTATTGAATATTTGTTAACCATCGGGTCATGATTCATGGGCCGAACTCATGTACTCTTGTAGTGGATGGATAATGTTTTATGTGGTTCTATTCTTATTGAGTTTTATATAATTTGTTTGAGTTGGAGATACAATCAATGAGATTTTAATGTATATATCACTTCAGTTATTAGAAATAATTAGGTAATCTCATTTTCTCTCGTGACCCATATACCCAACACATCGACCCACCAAATACTCAACATCATACATTAAACAGTAGCACCATTGACACATTACAAATCACTAATCATTATATCCAATCGGTTTTTCTAGTGTTCATATTCACATATAATCAAGATCCTATATCAAGGTTTCTAATATCATGTGACCCTAATCATAAATTTAACATTCAAGAACATGACTCAACATAGTAACAAGTTCCTCATGTTTACACGTAGCAAGCTCACCAATTAAAAATCAATATAATAGCCAACCCACTAACCAAGGCCACTTCACATATGATTATGGTTATTCACCTAATTCATGCAACTAGCAATCCAAATCATAGCCCCACATATAACATTATTAACAACACAGTAACCCATTCGATCAAAACCAATTATTACACCATATGCCATTTTTTTTTTGTTATCATACATGCTATCCATACATATGATCAAACCACAAGAAATAATCTAATTAGCCAACCTAAACCTTTGTTCAAACAGGTTTCGATCCCATCAAATCAGCACATATAAATATATATACATAACCCATATTCATCTAGTCACGATATTACCAATACTTATGAACTCTAGATCAGTAAACATATCTTGATCAATAATTAACGTATATCCGCTAACATCCAGATTAATGACCCAAATGGATGAAACATCATAAATATCATTCAACATTAACCATACACATAGATCTCAACCACACATCAGTAATCATGCAAATCAATCACACTTGAACGTAAACAAGAATAGCCTAACAATAACAAATTCGCTATAATGTAAATATACTAACCAATTACTGGATGTTGCTAGACCCGAGACCAGTTTCCAGGAAAGTATAAACTTCGATGAACAAAAGAGGGTGTTTAGGGTTTGAGATTTTATGATTCGTTAACATATAAATTCACTTACAATTTATTCATGTGCGTGTGTATTTGCTAGCCCCAAACTAGCCGGCCCACAATAACTTTACTCGGCCCAACACCTTAGTAACCGGTCCCCCCTACTAATTCTTGTTTGCATATATATTTGGGGTACATCTATAATAAATTTGTGAGTGTTTAATTAGGAGATAACCCATCTAAATTATTTACGTGAACAAGTAAATATGGACTCAAGATGGCCGGCCCATCCTCTAATCCATGAACCGGCCTAAGATTAATGTGTATGTGAGCCAAAGGGTTTATAACAAGTGCGGCCCAATTGTACTCTAAGATCACGAAACAAAACGTTACTAGCCTTGGGAGTTCGGGTTGTCACATTATCCCCAACTTGAAAGAAATTTTGTCCCGAAATTTAGCACGTAGTTACTGAGGAAGCTAGTTAGGTTGCATGGTTTCCTGATTTTCCTGGGGTGTCACATCATCCCCCCGTTGGTTTGGATTTCATCCCGAAATTCCGCAGTAGCTTCAACCTCCGCAGTGGTTTTATTGTTTTCGCACAACTGGGGATATTTGTATTTCTTTTGGTCTTCTCGTTCCCAGGTGAACGCTGGGCCACGACGGGGGTTCCAACGAGCTCGAACAATAGGTATCCTGGTGCGTTTGAGAATCTTGACCTTCCGGTCCAAGATTTCCACTGGTTCTTTGACAAATCGCAACTGGTCGTCGATGGTGAGCTCCTTAAAAGGAACTGTGGGGGTTTCATCTGATAGACACTTCTTCAGATTCGACACATGGAATACGTTGTGAAATCCACTGAGTTCTTCGGGTAGATTCAACCTGTAGGCCACCTTGCTAAATCTCTCAGTGATTTCGAAAGGTCCAACACACCATGTGTTAAGTTTGCCTCGTCTACCAATATGAACCACACCTTTCCAAGGTAAGACTTTAAGTAGCACTCGATCCCCATCCTGGTACTCGACTGGTTTCCTGCGCTTATCAGCGTAGCTTTTCTGATGGTCACGAGCTGCCGCCATTTGTTGTCGTATCTGAGCAATCTTCTCTGTTGTGTCTATGACGAGTTCTGGGCCAATGACTTGGCTGTCTCCAAGTTCTGCCCACAAAGAGGTGGTCGGCACTTCTGCCCGTACAATGCCTCAAACAGAGCAGCCTGGATGCTGGTGCGGTAACTGTTGTTATTTGAAAGCTCCACTAAGGGGAGGTGTCTTCTCCGACCATTGCCAAGGTCGATTTCAAGTGCTCGAAGCATGTCTTCAAGAGTTTGGATGGTGCGTTCAGTCTGTCCATTCGTCCGTGGATGATATCCTGTGCTCATGTCTAAACGTGTGCCAAAGGATTTGTGCGTCGCTTGCCACAAATCAGATGCAAATCGTGCGTTTAGAGGTAATGAAGGTTGGCACCCCGTGCCTAGCGACCGCTTCCTTTAAATAGACGACTGCAAATGTAGAAACTTATCCGTTTCTTTGATGGCTAGAAAGTGTGCTGGTTGCGCAAAACAATCAATGAGTATCCAAGTGATGTTGTTTCCGTTTCGAGTTGTAAGCAGACTATCGACCAAATCTATGGCAGTCCGTTTTTATTTCCATGTGAGTGTTGTTGGTTGCTGACGCTACACCTTGACTTTCCACAAGTCGATCCGTCATTCACATACTTAACTAGATGAGCCTTCATGTCCGACTACCAGTTCAAGGTTTGTAAACCCTAATGTCTCTCATCAAAAACCCAGACGGCTAGAATGTCGAACTGGTGTGCTTGTTCAACTTGAATATTCCTCTTCCTTCAGTTTTCCAGTTTGAAGAGAGCGAGTCTGACACGGGTAAGTTAGAGTCGATAGTGAGCAGCTGAGCTCGTGTACGTTCAGGTTTCACAGTCGTATTCATCATGATGTTCCATCCAGCGATGTCATTGTATGCTTTAGTTCTTTCGAACATTGGTACATGGGAGGCCCTTACGATCGGTCTAAATAACGTATCTGGTACCGTCCAAGTGATGCCTCCATCCAACATCCCAAAACCAGATGGATCCTAGCACGATCCATCTACTCCCGAAGGAATCTTTGGCGTCATTTAGTTTCTAACAAGATGGATCCTAGCACGATCCACGCGTATCCCCACTTCGTTGGTTACATGATCATATGCTTTTCTCACATATAAGTGTTACATTTAACAAGTCTTCTCACGTGATGACTCCTCCCCCAGGAGTTCTAAGATACACCATAGGCGTTGTCCATGCTGTCCCTTCCTCCAGGAGAATGACTCAAAAAGTCACCAATAAATACGGTCGATTTATGTGATCCTTGAAGCTGCTAGTGTGTTGAGCTACTCAATGATCATGATGTACAAAGTTGAAATAGCTGTGTTGCGTTCGACGGGCTGTTCTAAGAGCATTCTCCTCCTGGACTTACCCCTGACAATAGTTCGTTTGCTAGCGAATCTTCGAATGGAAGCTTGTTCCTCGCAATTGGTCACCGGGTTGACAATACGTGATCGAGGCAAACAGTTCTTGACTGTCACCTCATTGTGTTCTCGATAATCAGTACGTATGCAATAAGGCTTATCTTTTCTGGTATAACTGAGGCTCTCCAAGGTGAAAACCAGATCCGATGAAACTCAAGTCCAAAAATTCCTGCAGTTGATTAGGCAGTCCCTGCGACCTTCTTGGTATAAGATAACGGGGTATACTAGTAACAAGGGCTACTTCTGACATGATACGGATCTGATATTCTACCTGACGATGTGAAGGTAAATCTGATAGTTCTTCTGGTAACACTTAGGGAGCAATCACGAATAATTGGTGGATCCTCGATCCTCCTTTCCTTAGCCTTGACATCAGTATCGAGCGCTATCATTGCGGGGTAATCTTTCCGTCGACACTCCTGGCTTTCCTTGCTGCAACGACGCTAGCCGTTATGCCACTCTGGCGTGTTAGAACAGATAACAATCTTCCACGAAGGAGTGGGATATGTAGAATTGTCTCCTCACATGGTACACCTATCAAGAATCACAAAAGAAGGGTTGATGTCGAACACTTGTCCCGCAAGGTCGTGTTTGCATCGCAATGATCATATGAGGTTTCCATTATCTTGCCATCAGCCTAATCCACAACAGGTTCAAATTTTTAGGGGTATCTAGGTCAAACGGAACAGAGACGAAACAGATTGCTGCTCATACTAACTACCATGTCGTTAAAGTCCTGATGTCGCCCATGCCAGTTCTAAATGCCCTTTTCAAGAGCATCATTTCTGGTGTTGTTGTTTCCACTACTAGGGTTCCAAGTATTGTCGTTGTTCCTTCGATTGTTGTCCTCTTAACTTAACCACGGCCAATCCTTGTTGTAGGCACCTTTATTACCGTAGGCTAGGGTTACGAATACCTTGTTGTCGCTGTGATCGTTGCTCCCAATGTCGTTGCTTGAAGCGAAGCCCTACGATTCTTCACCATCATGGTCCATCTTTTCACATTCAGAGCCACGTCCTTAAGCGCTACTCATGGTGCTGGCAGTTACGCATACCACACTAGGGTCGATTATCATCCCTTATGCCTCAATTGATTCGTAAAAGTTGACTCCCATGGGTCGCTGACAAAGGTTAAGAATTTGATTGATGCCAATTCGCTGGTGTTCATTGCCGGTAATCAGGGTCGTCAAAGTACTGAGGTCGGTAAAGTGCTACGCTCATCCTCATGTCCATCGATGTTGCAAGTGGTTCATGTAATACTCAGTATGTTGTAGGATTGTTGCAGAAGTGATCGCACTTCAGAATCTGAGGCGTCAATACGTTAAGTTCCAGCAAGCGAAGAAAGGTGAGAAAGTTATCGATCAATCATTCGATGCTGCGACATCCATCGCATGGACGTTCGTATAAGCAACTAACATTATACCCGGTTCGCTGAGTTCAGACGGGTGTTCAGGTAACACTCGATAGCATCGAGTTTCGTAAGGCTCCAAAGAAAACTGAAAAGTTCACGTTGAGTTTGAGTAGGGGACAATTACTGCTATGACCCCTATAGGTTGGTTATGTTTCACATTGATCAAATGACGGGTCGGAACCCCTTTTCCACTCGTTAAGCCTCACTGGGACTCACATGCACCCCACAGTATTATTATGTGTGCACCCACAATAATATTGTGATTTGCATGCTCATCTCAGCTCCTCTTAACTCATGTCTAATGGTTCCTCAAACTCGAGTAGCAATCAAAGGGTATCACGAAGCGTAGGTCATGAAGGTTTTAGGGAATTACCACCCAATCAATTCACATAATACGTGCAAGTGTACATGAATTTCGTAATTGTTGTGCTAAACGTGCAATCACATGCAATATTGTATGTAGATGTTCACTAGTTATGTAGTACAATGAGTATATGAGAGACGAACCTTGCAATCTGGAGCTGAGAGTCATGGTCGTATTCACGTCTTTAGAACTGTTCGGTTATAGTCTGGTTTTACAAAAAAAACATTTTCCCCTTTTTAAAACCAAGTTCACTATAACCAATGGCTCTGATACCAATCTGTCACACCCCCAAAATCCACATGCGGAGTACCACCGCTTGGAGGCGTGACTGACCAGGATTTTAGCCACCAATCACATTGAACACATGAATATGTCTAAATAAAACAATCGTTTATTAAAAATAGTGATACAACGTTACAATATTTCACAGTCTACAGCGGAAACATATTTAATTCGTTGAGTGTTTATAAACCACTTGTAAAATCCATTAGTCTTGTGTTGCAATTCCATGTATCTCGACCCATGACCACTCCAGCTTCCCAGACAGCAAGTTCCTTTGATATGCACCTAAAGGCCTGCAAGGCATGTAACAACAAGTCAACAACAAAGTTGAGCGAGTTCACAGTTGGTTGTTTAGTTAAAGCATTCGTTTCGTAAATCATATGTTCGTTTTGTAAACCATGTATCGTATTAATTCGTATCGCGGTCTCCCAGACATGTTTGCGAAGATTAGTGGGGGCTTCCCATGTGTTACTAGACTACGCGTATCGACTGCTACGAAAATGTAAGAGGTGCCCTAAGTCAATGTCTATCAGCATTGACCCTTTGCCCATAGTCCATTAGTACACGCCCGTTCGGACGACACGGTGTGAGGTTTGTTAAACCTAATAGCGCTATCTACTAATGACCCGCTCGCCATAGGCCTCGGCGATTAAGTCGATAAATGAGGGACTTCAAATGATAGAGTGATGGTCTTATGTGTCACACCCTGGCTTTGCGGAAGCGTGGTTAATTTGGTGTGACTTCTTAATACCATAGCTTAATCATAACAAGCTATATGAAATAAAAATCATGCAAGATCATCCATTGAATTAAGTTTTAAAACATAAGTAACACAACATTATCTTAAGGCGTTAACTCATGCGATAGACACTACAACCTGATAACATAAAAAGAAACGTTGTTTGAAAAAAACACAACACCAACGTGAAATAAACGCAGTTTAAGGACCGTGACTCGTCCAGGAAAAAGCCACATCTCCTAAACTTGGATGACCTCATAACCCCTATGCAACGGGAAAACGTAGCATACCATGCCAGATCCTTAATTACCTGAAATACATGTAAGTTGGAAAAATCAACAAAAATTGTTGAGCAAGTTCATGTGTAGTGAGTAAGTAAAACCTTTGTAAGTATAAAATCCTGGTATGTAGCAAATAAGGAAAAAGAGATCACCAATGGTTTGCAAAGCCATTGATATGTGTGAAGTGCAAGTAGGAAGACTCAAACCTAGCAGATTTATGCGTTGGGTACAAAGTCACCCCGAGGTCCGTACTGTTTGGGCCTGGGGCTGGGCTCGCTACACCCAGATAGATCTACCGCTCCTGCCCCTCGGTCCTACTATGAGGATTAATAGTCCCAAGTTTCCGCCTACCCACTCACATGATCTAAATAATAACCCTCCTTACGCTAACCATACCATGTAAGAAATATTCGTAATCATGGTAACATGTATTTCACCCCCGCAGTTTAGAAAACTGAAAACAGTTAGAGAAAAGGGGGACATGAACTCACAGTGGTGCGTCTCTACCAAGTATATCTCTTGATCAAGCAGCTGTGCGACGACCTACACGTACTAAGTCTATTAGACGGACGGCCGTGCCTTAGCTTAAGGTTTAAGTTTTTGGGAAATAGTTAGACAACTATTTCGTGTTTATATTTTTGTAAGTACTTGGTAATTATTCTCCTTCCCAAGGATGGGGGATCTATTACATGCGTGTTCGTAACATTCGAAATACATTATTAAGCCTCACTTAATATATTTTATTTCTTACTTCAAAATATAATCATTTTTCCCAAAAATATTATATTTTATTTCATACAATTTTCCAAAATAATATTCTTCGACAAATACGCGTTCGTTGGTATTTTCTAAATTGCGTAAGTTACGGATAAAAATCGGGTGGTAATAATTATACCGTTGTAACTCATTATTTATTGTGAAGGCGTTCATATTATTTTGGAATCGTTAACATTCGGTAATATTATTTTTACCCTAAAAATAATATTTGTATAGTTCACAAAATAATCATAAAAATCTCACAAGTGTTGTTATGAAAAATATATATATATCAAATATATATTTATCAAGTTTTATTTTGTGAAAATCCCACCTCCGATGTTTCGTAAATAAAGTCGTGGCGAAACTTACGTTTTGAAAACAAGTCAAAATAGATTTACAACACTTGTAGTGAAAATATTCCCAAGTGTTAGGTTTTTAGAAAAAATTCGCCAGAGTTTCCCCTGTAACTGGAGGTGGCCACGCTTTCAAGCGTATCATTTTCTTTTAAAATTCAAATCAACAATTTTCCCAATCAACAATAAACAATATTCAAACCATCAAACTAGTCAAAATAGATGTAAATCGCAAAAATGCATGAACTTGTGGTTTATCTAAAATATGAAGTAAATCTCATTACTTTTAGTGGATCTTTTGTATAAATCAATCCGGTTTCGTAAAAGTCTTGTTTTTAATGAAATTCCATCTTTACAACTTCTAGTAAAATTTGACAAAACTAGTTCCTTGTCGAAAATTAGTGTTACACAAGTGTTTACACACTTGTGTGTTTATAAAAAAAATCATTCTTGTTCGTGTAAGATCCGGTTTTAGAAAATAAGATTTCCTTGACACTTGGTCCCTTGAAAATACCGCTTGTAGATCCGTAGATCTACTAGTTTTAAACACTATTTCATAAGTAATATTGATTTTACACAACTTCATGTTTAGTGTGTGGTAGAGTTTCATCATTTAACCCTTTGTACACTTAAACAAACTCTATGCCATGATTCTTGATCATGACTAATCCGGGTTAGATGATGATCCAAGCTACCACTTGATAGATCGGCACTAAATAATCACACAAAACAAATCCTACAAGATTTACACAACATTCTAGCTTTTAACCATCATTTTTAGCATTTTTAGTAGACTTTTATGTATCATCTTGTAAGTTTACGAGTTTTAACCGTCACATATCGTTTTAACCACTTTAAAATAGATCGAGAGTGTGTTTATAGTAACTTTCTACTAGCTCGTGGCTAGGGAAGAATCTAGTCGAAGAATGAGTGGATAAAAGCAATGAGAAGAGGTCATTCACGTTCCGAATGCACCAAGCCTCCTCGTATGTGATCCTTAGCACTTGTATGCTCTTGAAATAGCTTGGACAAAATCGAAAAATGGTTGGATTGATATAGGGGTGTTCGGCCGTGAGTTATTTAGAGAGGAGAGGGAGAGTTTTTGTTGAGTTTGAGAGTGTGAATGTTATGGTGTATTATGCTTAGTTACTTATAGGCAAAAATCATGGTTATTATCCAAGAGTTCCTATGCCTCCAAGATATTAGGCAAGTGTGAATAAAATAATCATGCAAGTACATGGGGTGGTCATAATGTGACCGATTCGGTTGGGGGGGGGGGTAACCTAGTCCAATTCCAACCATAAGTTAAGTATTAGTTAAGTTAAGTTAGAGGTTAAACCATTTACTAGCATGTAGTGCGTTGTGACGGGTGTTAGGGTATTCAGGGACCCTAATTGGCTCAGAAAAAGAAAAACTATGTTAATGGCAATATTTTTTATGTTCCGGGTAAAGTCCGGTTGTTCGGTTGGATAGTGATCCGTTAAAGTGCTTAACAAAACTTTAAAGTGTCGTTATTATTATTTTCAGTGACACAACTTATTCCCGACACATTGGAAAGTGTCTAGTAATATTTTTCCCATGTTTTGGCACTTTATTAGGTAGCTTAATGCTGAATTTTAATTAAAGTGCTGAATTTTGTACTTAAAGTATGTTTTAGGCACATCCGGTCACTGTAATCTCATTCCTAGTGACGCAGTTCTACAACCCTCATATCCCTACACTTTCTATTAGTGTAGTAAACTATCTCTGGCTCTTACAGGCCTTAGAGGCAGTGCCTGCCTGGTGCTAGTTATGACAGCATGTTTAATAGGTTATCCGTTCATTGTGCTACTGTGCGTTTGGTGCATCGAGGTTGTCACAAAGGTGCTGTAAGCAAAACATGGGGTGTCAGCAAGTAAAGTATGATGCAAGTAAGTACATGTATCAGCATTCAAGTAGCAGTTTATCCACAATTTCAAGTAAGCACAGTAATTAAGCAGTAATTAATTATTAATTAAGTCGTACGGATACCTGGTTTAGTGAGGGTTGTCACATTCTCCCCCCGTTAAAGAAATTTCGTCCCCGAAATTTGTACTACCTTATCTCCTTATGGTCACGTCACACATGGATACCTAATTAATATCGAGGTAGATAGTCATCAAACCGAATCAACCCTTACTCACACTTGGGGGTCCAGGAATACTTAACAATCCGTACCCTAGGGTTAAGAAGGTGGGTGCTCATAGCAGTTGATGTTAGAAGTACAAAACGTGTTTTACGTATAGCCTAATGTATTCCAGCTAGCAGGGGGTCCACAAGAGAGGAGTTTCAACTAATAAGATCCTCAAATGTCCGATCGCAGTATCCCAACGAGTTTTCACGAAACATAGCACTCTCTATATAAATTCAGAAATTTTTCAACTCAAATGAGATGGTAAAGTGATCTGTCAACTCCCAAGTAGACGAGTGGCAAGGTTCAGTGCGTTGAACATTTTGAACGGCGAGAATACACCGAATGAATACAAACGAATCTGGTGTATTCTTGCTTGGAATTGTAGTTGCATCAGGAATATTTAAATGACAAGTCAACAAAAGTTTATGTATTTTGCGTGGAGCGGTTGACCATGATTAGCACAAGCTGCAAGTTGGTAATGACACCACAAGGTATCGCAACGACAAGATTCGAATAGCGGTGACTGAACAAAATTACCGAGTTTGAAACCAGATGAAGGTGTACCGAAACAAGCCGGAAGGTAAAACTAAGTACTGCAAGGCAATTGATTGGTAATGAAAGAATCGTTAGGGGGTACACCATGATATGAAATGAATTTATGTACCTTTGACTCAGCACGCAAGTGTGTTGAGAGTGATTTAATTGTGATAAAGAAACGGATTTAGGGCAAGTTGTCAAATAATCAATTAAATCCGTATACGAAGTGAGTAGTCAAATAAGCGCAAGCTTCTGTTCTGTGAAAGTATCACTGTAAGGTATCGAAATCTATCAACGATTTAGTGGAGTCTTAGACCAAATAAGTCTATTACGACCCGAAACAAAAGAATCTGTGCCAAAGTATTAGAATATGATGCTCTCAATGCATCATATGGCGTCTCAAATTAAGCATGTGAACTGGATAAGTTCAAGCAGTTGAACCTAGTTTCAACGTAACCAAACAATAAACGTACATATCAACAAGGAAATCTTGACATGTTAGCAAACATGTAACTTGAAAGAAGGTAGTTCCAGTAAGTGTGTTGACTTGATAACAAAAGAGTCAACAATGACAAAAACGTAGGTCATTCGAATTACAACCAGTAATTAGATTTGACAACGTAATATCTGAACATTCATGAAGCGTTTATTCGAAATGAAACCACATGCGTAGCAAATGGTGCATGGGTTATAATAGGTTTTCAAGTGATGAAGTGATGCGTTCTTACCAAAACGAAGAAGTGACCAAATATACGAAACGAACGTGCGTTCGCTCTCAGCGAAGGAAAACAATGTGATGCAACTACTTGAGGGGAGTAGAAATGCAAATTCCTACTTGTTAGAAGTGAAAGTGAAGGCTCCAACAGAAGAAAATTTAAGTACTTTCGGGTTCGTTAGCTGCAATGACAAGTTGGTCAAGTTAATGGTGTTTGATTGAGTTGACAGATATGGTTCCTAGATGTAAGGCTTCTAGTTTTTTTTTTCTAGATTCCGCACCTCATGTGGGTCTGGTTTATTCATTATGTAGGAAGCAGCATTTTGTTTATATCTAAGCACAATCATTGTCCCACAATTTTACCTTGGTATACTCCCGGAGTTGCTCTGCTAACGATGTTTGATCGTCGATCAGTCGTGTAGTAGTAGTTGAATCATCATAGTCGCTCGTGTAAGAAGTCCGCTAATTTTTAGCAAGAGTTACTGACTCTGGTGGGTTAGTTCGTTCGGTTCCTGGTAGCTGACGCTTACTTGAAACTCATCATCCCCCTTTTTGACGAGCAGATATGGGGTCTTCCCCAACAGGGGATTTTTGGTCTGTTATCTTCCTTCTCCATCCACTTCTGAAGCTTCACTGTCAATCCTTGCGTTCCCGAAGATGTAAGTCGTTGAGGGGTATTAACTGCAGGTGCGACGCCGGGAATTTATCTGATGTGAACAGGATTAGCCGTGGGAGAGAACATTATGGCAAATCCTCGGGGAAGACCTTAGGGCATTTCGTTGTAATAAGAAGATCTTCGTGCTTAGTTCTTCGGCTCCTCCTGTCCATTGCCTCATGAGTCATGATTGCTTCGTCGTTCGACTCCGGGATGCGGATAACAATTCTCCGCTTGGTTGCTCGACCACGGTTTCATCCTAGCTACTATGACGAGGTCGTTTATTAACCAGCCTCATTAAGAGTGGGTTGTCTAACTTACTCTCTACTAAACTAAGTAGATTCCTAATTCCATGAGATGCGGGGCTATGGTCGGCACTGGTATCAAATAACATGAATGCAAAATTTTGGGTTGGTAAAGAACGTACCAGCAACCATATCTGGGTCCTGGCATGCTTCACTAGCTTCGGTGTTGGATGTTCCTTCATGGTCTTGGTTAATCTCCCTTGGGCAATCCTTCCCAAGCTGCCCCTTACCATCGCTGTTACAACCTTCCTTTCCCCTTTTCGTCCCCTGCCAACACGTTTCCCTGTCGTGTCCCCTTTTACCACAGTTGTCACACTTCCTATTACCGCATTTCCCGTTATGATGGCGCTGGCATACTTCACACTTAGGTAGATTACCCAGGTACATCTTTCCCTTTTTGGCCTTTTTCTTTTCATTTGCCTGATCACCTCCCTGAAATTCACCGAGCTTCCTTTTGTTCTTCTCAGATGTCTCCACTAGTGTTTCCTTCTTCTCATCCGGGATTGAAAGTTTCACCAATCTAAGTGCTTCCTTAGTGAGCTCCAGTCCTAACTCATGGGCAATCATGGGTGATGGTGGCGTTGATACCATTATCACGCTCAAGGCTTGAGGTGTCAGTTCCCAAATGGATTGCTCCATTTTCTTCAACTCGGGTTCCACTAGGTACGGAATGACTCGCGACAAATCGTAAAGCCTTCGTATGTGCTTCACCACATCCGGACCTTCCTTCTGTAGCTCCCAGAACTCTAGTTCCAACCCTTGGATATCCTTCTGAGAACAATACTCCTTCCGCATTATTTCTTTCAGCTCGCTCCACGACATCGCATATGCTACAGCCTCGCCCAATTCTCGAACCTTACGGTCCCACCATAATAGAGCTCCATCTTGTAGCAATCCGGAAACGTACGGGACTTGCTGCTCTGGCGTGCAACCACTCATTCGCACAACGGCATCCACATTCTCAGCCCATTTTACAAAAGCTATGGCACCTCCCGTGCCACCGAAATTCAGAGGGTTGCATTCTAGGAAATGCTGGTAGGTACAACCCGTATCCAAGAATTCATCATCACAAAAGGTATTAGCAAGGCACTTTGGGGACTTTCCAAACGTATCGTAATGTGTCTCAGGTGACTTAAACATTACCGTTAGGTAGGTTTCTCCCCGAGGCACCTTCGCCATGTTGGTAGCGAAGAACCTCGTGTCGAGCTCTGACTCGAGAGGCGTGCGCTAACCATTCTGCCTCAGTCAGTCGGGTGATCTCTTGATGCGACATCTTCTAGGAAGAAGTTCATGTTAGTTAGGTCGCTTCTATTCGGGGAACATAAATAGTTGTTCGAAACACTTGTATCACACATGTTTAAGTCATCATATTACACATCACGCCATTTATCAAGCAAGTAATTGGAATCATGTTTACCGAAAGTATATCAAACAAACACGTGTTTCTCAGTCATAGCACATTCCCATTATATTGGTATCACGTCTTATGATTAGGTTTTCATTATACGGGTAAGCACATTGCATCAAACTCATAACATTCGTACGTAATTTGAGGGTTTCGTTTAATGAAAGTATAGCAAGTAAACATGTAGTGTTAAAATTTTAGTACGCACATAAGCGTTACTGATCGCATTTAGTAATGACATGGCGACTGTGCTTTCGTTGGTTATTGGCCACATTGCTTTGGGTGCATGCTTAATGACAATTAGTTCCCATCGTTTTCCAGCTACAACTTCATTGTCTTACAAAATGTATCACATTATCCGGGTCACCGGGTCCCCCTACCCTTGCCCAACAAGTATATCCGCATATCTAAATTACGTAGTCAGACGTGGTCTTCACAAATTTCCACAATCTTGGGGTCTCTACCCAATCATAACGCAGTCTGCGTTATCCAGACACCAACATTTTTGGTGACTAAGGTGGGGGGAAGGAAAGAAAAGTAAACTGTCGACATGCTTGAATTCCTCTGCGAGCTCGTATATTCCTCGAAGTAGTCAACTGATTTGCCGCTTAATGGTAAAAGGAACGAGTATCGAGATCCTGAGGACGGTGAAATTTCAGAGGTCAAGAGCATAAAAGGGATCCTGATGTACGTGGCGGATCAAGGCATGCTGGTGGAGGGCGTGGTGTTTACTTAAAGTTTTCAGACAATATGTACGTGGCGGATCAAAGCATGTAAGTGTCTTGTGATGTAGACACTTAACTCATGTTTTTGGTTATGTAACGTTTTGCATTTGACGTTGCTCTTTGTGGTGTCAGCTCAAGCTTCCACGTTTCGCGACTCATATCCTCAACTGCAGTTGATGTTACAGGAGCAACTTGTGTGGTTTTCATAACGCGAGAAATGGTGAGGGTTTATAGTTAGCATAGTGCGTTTATAGGGACCATCAAATCGGCTTATCGAGCGTTGTAGAGGTGAATATAGCAAGCGGTGCGGCCTGGAGCATCTCTACTAGGCGCGGGTATGTCCAGACAGAAAGTGTTAGGCACGATGGTGCACGGGCGTCGATCTCCACAAGGGAAAACGAACCTCTCCACAGGTGAGGGGGTTGTCTGATGCAGGTAGATGTAAGGGGAGCAACGTCCGGCAGACAAAAAGAAACAGGATCGTGACCACGTAAAGGTGTAGGTTCAGCAGGCGCAATCATCAAGCTGACCCAAATGGTGGAGTAGCTGGTTCAAGTGCAGGCTCCGGGTCATGTAACGGTGTGGAGGACATCAGCGGTGAGTGTGGGTAGCAAAGGTGCATCCATAGGAGCTGGAACAGGGGCTGAAACAGGAGCCACAAGAGAGCGTCACAGGAAACTCGAAAGGTGGGTAACCATTGTCATCGTCTATCCACCCATTTAGGGTGTGCGCGTATCGAGGATCAACTTGGGTCGCAAGAGGCGCATGATCGAACTGGACAGGCATATGGTCAAGGTGGGGTGCAACAAGAGGGTCAGCATGTATATCAACGATAAGTGGGGGGATCAACATGATCAGCAGCAATAACATGGTCACCCTCCAGTAGTGGTGCATCAGCAGGGTGATCATCAATGGGTAGGTCAGCCATCACAGGATCAATGGGCATGCCAGCATGAACAGGGTCATGCTCAAACACTGGGTCAGGAGCAGCTACTGGCTCAAGGGCCATGGCAGGCTCGGGTTCAACGAACCCCATATCAAAATCTGCATGATCAGCGAATGCAGGATCAACTGGGTCTACTGGGTCAACCATAGGCTGATCCAAGTGGATGAACTCTATCTCCTGGTCCGGGTCAAATCCAAGGAAAAACAGGGTCTGAATCCTCATCGAGGTCGTGATCGAAAGCAAATCTAGGAGCAGAGACAGCAGATGATGCCCTGTCAGGATCTGAACCGTGTGAATAGTGTTGTGCGCTCCGAGTGTGTGACGGTGCGGAGGCCACAGACTCGAAGGAGTCTGGAGCGGGTGAGTGTGCAGGTGACTCCTCAGCTGGAGCATCTGCGAGTAACAAAAGACCACCATCAGCTAGAAGGGCCTCGCCCTCAACATCGTCCTCCAGGGGCTCATCATCAAACGGATCGACGTCGTCGTCAGCGTCGGCGTCGAGGAGCATATCGTAAGTCGGATAAACGGCCAAAGGTATGGGAGCAGGGATCTCTACGAGTGGTAGGTACCCAGCAAAAGGACCATCAGCGGGCTCATCGACAGCGTCGGGTAGCGCAAAGGGCTGAAAGCCATCCTCGTCTGTGCTGGTAACATCTGATGTGTGGACCTCGTGCTCTGAAGACTCTAAGTCGTCTGATACTATGGGTCTAGGGTCCGTGGTGTCCGAATCACCTGTGCCTGATGAATCCATGGTGTCTGTATCATAAACACAAATATGCACAAATAATTAATCATATAATCAGACAAGCACATTAGTCACCAAGTAAGCAATCAAACAATTCTCCTAGTCCCACTAGCCTCCCAGCCTCTCAGACTGCTCTTCCTAGTCCCACTAGCCAAATTCTCCCAGCCTCTCAGACTGCCCTTCCTAGTCCCACTAGCCTCCCAGCCTCTCAGACTGCTCTTCCTAGTCCCACTAGCCAAATTCTCCCAGCCTCTCAGACTGCTCTTCCTAGTCCCACTAGCCAAATTCTCCCAGCCTCTCAGACTGCTCTTCCTAGTCCCACTAGCCAAATTCTCCCAGCCTCTCAGACTGCTCTTCCTAGTCCCATTAGCCTCCCAGCCTCTCAGACTGCTCTTCCTAGTCCCACTAGCCAACTACCTCGGTCTCCCAGGCCGAGCCTCGGCCTCCCAGACCGAGCCTATAAATAATAAATAAAATGTGCTCAACATTTGTTTATAAAAACGTTTTGGATCTGGACTTAAGTGGTATGCAGCGTAAAAATGTTTTCGTGAGAGCCCTAGTGATCATAGTCTAGACTCGAGAAGGAATCCTAGTTCGCTATGATCAAGGCTCTGATACCAAGCTGTCACACCCTGGCTTTGCGGAAGCGTGGTTAATTTGGTGTGACTTCTTAATACCATAGCTTAATCATAACAAGCTATATGAAATAAAAATCATGCAAGATCATCCATTGAATTAAGTTTTAAAACATAAGTAACACAACATTGTCTTAAGGCGTTAACTCATGCGATAGACACTACAACCTGATAACATAAAAAGAAACGTTGTTTGAAAAAAACACAACACCAACGTGAAATAAACGCAGTTTAAGGACTTTGACTCGTCTAGGAAAAAGCCACATCTCCTAAACTTGGATGACCTCATAACCCTTATGCAGCGGGAAAACGTAGCATACCATGCCAGATCCTTAATTACCTGAAATACATGTAAGTTGGAAAAATCAACAAAAATTGTTGAGCAAGTTCATGCGTAGTGAGTAAGTAAAACCTTTGTAAGTATAAAATCCTGGTATGTAGCAAATAAGGAAAAAGAGATCACCAATGGTTTGCAAAGCCATTGATATGTGTGAAGTGCAAGTAGGAAGACTCAAACCTAGCAGATTTATGCGTTGGGTACAAAGTCACCCCGAGGTCCGTACTGTTTGGGCCTGGGGCTGGGCTCGCTACACCCAGATAGATCTACCGCTCCTGCCCCTCGGTCCTACTATGAGGATTAATAGTCCCAAGTTTCCGCCTACCCACTCACATGATCTAAATAATAACCCTCCTTACGCTAACCATACCATGTAAGAAATATTCGTAATCATGGTAACATGTATTTCACCCCCGTAGTTTAGAAAACTAAAAACAGTTAGAGAAAAGGGGGACATGAACTCACAGTGGTGCGTCTCTACCAAGTACATCTCCTGATCAAGCAGCTGTGCGACGACCTACACGTACTAAGTCTATTAGACGGACGGCCGTGCCTTAGCTTAAGGTTTAAGTTTTTGGGAAATAGTTAGACAACTATTTCGTGTTTATATTTTTGTAAGTACTTGGTAATTATTCTCCTTCCCAAGGATGGGGGATCTATTACATGCGTGTTCGTAACATTCGAAATACATTATTAAGCCTCACTTAATATATTTTATTTCTTACTTCAAAATATAATCATTTTTCCCAAAAATATTATATTTTATTTCATACAATTTTCCAAAATAATATTCTTCGACAAATACGCATTCGTTGGTATTTTCTAAATTGCGTAAGTTACGGATAAAAATCGGGTG
>JARYGA010050519.1:0-85683 GCA_030545235.1 Helianthus tuberosus | reverse complement strand
AATATCATTATAAGAGTTATGAAAAAATGAAATGATTTTATACTCATGTGACCGAGTAAATAATGAAAAATTATGAAGCTTGTTTTGGTTCTACTTCATTCCCAAAAGTGAATGTGATTATATATTAATCATTGTAAATGTAATGATGGACCTAATTGAGTCATTTGTAATGATGAGATTGGCTATAAGAATTGTAATGATGGCCATTTTAATAATGAGATGGACCACCAAAAGTGGCAAACTAAGGAGTGATTGCATAACGTGATGGTTTTAACTTTGAAGTTATAATATATTCTCTCGTATCATACGTTTTGTATTACATATGAGCAAGTAATACACATACGATCATAAACCAGAAGTTTATGGATCATAATTATTTAATTAGTTGGCATGACCGGTTAGACCACACCGAGTTAATGATGATGTGAAACATAATGAAGAACTAGAAGATTCTTCAAGATAATAATTAGCATGTAATGTTTGCTCTCAAGGGAAATTATATATTTGCAAAATAAACGAGGGTGTGTATACCTAAATATTCTGGAAGCGATTAAAGGATATGCATATCCCAACGTGATATCATTTAGTGTTTTAAATCAATGCATCGTCTAAATGGTTATCAAATCCACAACCTGAAGCTTGTGTGATTGTGGCGTAGCTAATGTGATAGCAAGCATATTAATCCTGATTAGTATATTTATTTGATAATAGTGAATTTGATTCCCAAGTTATCAACATCATTGGAATAAGTGTTATTGTTGAGATGATCACTAAACGTCTACTATTGGTTACAAAGCCAATGATCATGAGAGGAGCAAAAGTTCATTTAGGTACATGTAATTTTATATATAGTACCATCAATTCACATCAAGCCAATAAGTTATAGTTCTCCCCCATACAGTTGGTTTTCTTGTCAGGAACCAAAGATGTCTCATCAAATATTTTGGTTGTGCGACATATATTAAAACTCATCCACCACACCGCACAAAGATGGGACTTATAAAAAGTTTGAGAATATGTTGGGTATAACTAATCATCTATGATTAAATACTTAAAGCCATTAGTGAGAAAAATTCGTTTATGGCTCATTGGTTTTCACTTTAATGAATGAATGTTCCCAACATTAGGGGGAGATAACAAGCAGTTGAAAAGTGAAAAGTGAAATGAATTATCATATCATCTTAATCCTAAGACTATAAACAATAAACTAGAAGTTTAAAGTATAATTCATTTACCAATATTAAATAACAAATTACCAGACAAGTTCACTGACCCTATAACTAAAAAAAAGCAAAAGCTATGTAGATTCTAATCGATGAATCTTGAAAGGAAACACGCCCCGCAAAAGGAAACTAGATGGTTCACAATTCTTACTTTAACTAAACAGTTATGAACGAATTAAAAATTTCAAGTCGAATTGATTAATCCGGTATATTTTCCACGTTTATAGGAGTGCATCTATGTTTCTGCTTTACGAATATGATATTTTTTGGGCATTTCTGAGTTCTAATATCATAAGTGTTTCTTCATAGGAACGCCCACGAATTTGATCAATTACTCTTTGCGCTTTGTGAGCAGACATAGATATATGTTGACCTAAAGCGTATACTTCTATAGTGACTAAGTAAGTCACATAATCAACTGCTTATGCTCCAGTTATATTTGTCTCCCAAGAGGACAACCACATATTTTTGTAATGAGTCTATTGCACGCCTAAAGCGTTGTAGACTAGTTGATTCCAATAATAAAATTCCTCAATAATTGGAGCAAGTAATTAAGATGGTCAAGTCGAGGTTATAGTAATAAGATCTCCTGAAGAGACAATAGACATGATGGTTCAAGAAGAACCTCAGGTACCTGAAAATAAAGAGATCTTGATAAGTTGTATCATGTCTAAGATATGTATGGAATCGAAATAAAAATCGACGCGTTATACTTTTGTATATAATGTAGCGCTTAAAATGATTAAATGATGAGGATCAAGATTTAAGATCTGCCTATGAATGAATATTAAGAAATGATTAGCCAAAATGGAAAGACGCAAATAAGGCAAAGCCGAATTCTCTAATGACATGGAAAGTATCTGGACCGACTGTACATACAACTGAAGTTTATGTTGGACATAAACGGGTCTTTTATGCGAATTATGTGAAAATCAAATTGGGTGATATAAGGAAAAATTGGTGGCACAATAATTTTCCACAAAGACCTATGATTGATTATGAGGGGACGTTTTCTCCAGTGGTGGATGTATTGACTTTACAATATCTTATTAGTCTGGTAATATAAAGAGAGAATTGATATGCGTCTTATGAATGCTATGTATCACTTGATATTGAAAGGTTACATGAAAGTCCCGAAGGATAAATTACATATTTGGATTTTGAATAGGTTATGATTTTTTACATGTTGGATATAACTGAAACTCCTGATGAGTTTCTAAAAACAATTGGGTGCTTAAAAGGTTAATTGAAACATATTAACGATGTAATACTTGTGCACCAAGAAACGTACATAGAAACTTGTACCCAGGAATTGTGATATCGCAATAAATAGTGTACACGCATGGTACAATATGGATTTTGAAGATAAAAACAAGTGTTTATGATATTTTTGCATATGATATAGATATCTATGTGTTAAATGAGCAAATTTATGCAGCAAAACTTCTAAAGAGTAAAAGCACATGCATATTTGGATAAGATGGAAAGAATTCCCTCATGGATTGATAATGCTAGAAGTATTAATGATGTCAAAAACTCAAGAACGTATTACATGAAGTTGACAAAATACGTATGGACTAAATAGTCGAAACGAGTGTGGTAAAACTCGAGATATTCGCATAAAGAGGGATATAAGTTTGATTAAATTAGCCATGTTCTATGAGCATTCTACTTTTAAAAGTTCACTATAATCGCAATTTACAGTAATGATGTCTAGGCATCATTGAGAGAAATTGTCGAGCTTTTAGAGGGAGAATTTTTGAATGACCTTGGAACAGTCTAATTATTACTCGAACTTCGAGTATATATGTAATTATATTTTACTAATCCCTCAAGTACATCTAGAAGATGATGTTTGGATATTTTAGTATGGACATCGTTGAACCTTAAAGTATGTTAAAGGTTGTTAAGTCATTTGTCATAAGAAATGTCTATTATCATCTCCTACCTAAGTAGAGATTCTCATTCTAGAAGTACCATCATTAAATGCATAAGTGCATTAATATGTTTTACTAGCTGTGTATGGTTATAATATCTTTCACTTGAGCTTATTGTCATGATATAACATGTGTCAAGCGAAGAGATATTGGAATGAGTTCAAAGAAGTATTTCAGGTATAAACGATATTTGATTATATTTTACTAACCCATCAAAACAAGTTTGGTTAATCGTGTAGATGCAGAAATGTAACAAAACACAGTCGTGGACAAATGATAATTTTTGGAAGGAGGCACCTAAAGTCTCGTTAGAAGATTATACAACATTGCTCAACATACAGGATTGCACTTTAAGGGATCAAGCGACAAATCATTTGCTACAAAAGCTTTTTCGACTTTCAAGAAAGATGGACACACGTCACATAATGGATACATGTTAAAATGAGGGGGAGACTTATTCAAGTTGCACTCTTTTTCCCTTGACTAAGTTTTGTCCCATTAGGTTTTCTTAGTAAGGTTTTTAATGAGGCAACATACATAATCCAGAACTACTAGGGTTAGACGATACGCACTGCACTCTTTTTTTCCTTAGCTATGGTTTTGTCCCATTGGGTTTTCCTAGCAAGGTTTTTAACGAGGCATAGTCAAGGGGGAGTGTTATGAATGTATCATAATGATGACTCTCCACATACATAACTCCTATCTCTTTGATTTCTTTGTATTCATGTGTGTGCCTATATAGTGGCATTTGTATATGGTGTATACATCTTAATGAACAAGAATTCCTATTCACTTATTCTCTATAGTCTTGTTCTCTGATGTTTAGTATAGTTGTATATGGATTGCTAATAGACCATTGTTTCACAACAGTTAATGATTTTATGTTCATTATTAGGTTAAAGAAATAAAGATGTTGAAAGGTAGATGTTGAAGGTATGTATCGGTCCTTTTATTTGAATAAGTTATCAGAAAATGAAATACGTGTTCCTCTTTTTCTATAAAAAAAAAATAAGGACATGAATACAATTTACGATTAAATATGGTTTTATCTTTTAGAAAAAAAAGTGATGGGCAATCCTAAGTTGATGTGAAATTAATCAATAAGATCATTTCATTTGACATACAACAAAAAATAATCAGATAGTCGTTAGTTAAACAGATCATATTATTTAGAAAAAGAAAACCAGAAACTATATATATATAGTATTTCTCTATACATAGTTCGTTATTCATTAATGGCTAACCAATCAGTCATCCATAAACACCCCCACACTACGTACACATGTTTCATAACCTAATATTGGATATATCACAATCAAAATGGTCATTGCCAGTTAATATATGGTGTGTACAAGTCAAAGTTCTTATCAGACATTTCTACCATCTAGATCGGAAGAAGGTGTCCACCCTCCATATGTCATTGATGGTGTGTACAAGTCAAAGTTGTCTGGTTGGCTCCTTGTGGTTGTGATGTGTTCGGTAGATAGGGTTTGTTAACTTGTTCGGTATTATATAAACAAGTCAAACAAAACAATATTTCATACCAAGAAAACGTACATCACATGCAAAACGAATTAAATGCAAATGTAACATAAATTGAAAAAAAGAAAGTAAAAAAGTTTACAAACACGGCTGATTGATTAATCAGCGTTCATCACCGTCCCAGTCAACCTTCATTTTAGGTCCGATAGGTCCATCCTCACTTGAAAATTCCCTCGGTATAAGGCCGAGCAAGCTTCCTATTGGCGATGCTAAAGTTCCGGCTACTGAATTCTGAATTTTTTCAATCTCAATTCCAACCTCATACGTTATTTTTGGACCCCATTTTCTTGCGAAATTCACCCACGGCAACTCAATTACATCATTGATGTATTCGGCAGCCATGACTGAATATCTTTCTTTTACATTAAAAAAATTGTCACTTTTTGCGGTATCATTTCTAAGACCAACCACATCATTTCCTTGCAGTACAAGTCCTGGGACCGGGTATGTTGCGTGGCCATTTAGTGACGGATAAGCTGCGAAGTTGTTACTACCGTCTAAAAACTCGAGAGACGTGGTGTCCACCCACATCCCTCCACTATGTTGCGCGAAATAAACACGATATAAAAGTCCGTTAAAATTGCTAACCCTAAGGGTCACATGCTCCCAATCTCCTATATGTTCACCAATCCTACCTAGAGGGATATCCACCAACCCCAATTTAGCAGTTGAAGGGCCATTAAAAGGGTAAAAAACCCAAATGGCTAAATCAGTAAATGTGGCTCCAAGCATTGGTTTGACATGAAGATAAGCCTCACAATTTTGCAAGTCACCTTTCTTGACCCTTTCTCTCTCAGCTTCATCAACTGGAAGGTCGAGCCAGTATGTACCATCATTTGAACCACCTTGAGGAAGGTTTGAGCCGGTGGGATCCACAGGGATAGGGTTTGACTCTTCTCCTGTGTGGTAGAGTTGAACCCCATTGGTGAAATACCATGTTGTTGAAGCAAAAAAGTAGGTTTCTTTAGGGTGAAAATAGAATCTTGGGGAGTATTCTTTAATTAGGGCATCAATTTGGTCTAAATTTGGCATGAAAGAAGTTATGTTCTCAAAGTTATTATTCCTTAAACAAGAAAGAGATAATAAACTTGTATCATCTCCAGTTTTGCTAATTATGAATGTACCTAGAGACACCCCTTGAGCTTGTCTCCCCCTAACTTTTGGCCTTAACCCATACACATTCACATCACTAGAACTCCATAACAACGCATCTACTTCTGCTTCATCGGTTAGATCGGCTCGAACACACCGGATTCTTTCGAGTGAAGGTTTTCCTGGCAAGGTAGTAATGGTGTAGCCTACTGACCTATAACCCTCTGGTGGGGTTGGTAGCCAGACATAACATGAATCATTGCTGCTCCAGACTAGAGTGTAGTCGACAGGAGCAGCTAGGGTTCTACCGAAAACATCTTTTCCGGCGAGAACCCAGCCAAAAAGTGGGGTGTCATTGGATTGGCAATAACAACCAAGCAGGGAAAAGCCATCTGGTATGGGTGATGGCTCAAAGAATGTGACATCAGTGGCATCTGATCCATCTTGAGAAGTGGACCATATTTTGGTGAAAGATGTTATTTGGCAAACTTCAAGTCCTCCAAGATCAATTATTCCACTAGCAAAACCATCTCCTATGAAACAAATCAAAAATAGTATTTTTTTAGATTATGTGTGTATAATAATTAATTTATATATGAATAAAAGTTTTGAAAATTATAGAGTTGAATAAAACCTGGTGGCCAAGAAGGCAATGGAGATGGAAGCTTGAAGCTGGTATCAATGGGAAAAGTTTGGGTTTCTTGTGATGAGGTAAAGCAAGACACAAAGTTCCCCATGTTTTGGGCTAAGAAGACAATAGTGATTTTCTATATATGTGCACACGATAACACGCACACAAAAACATATTGATTTAATATTTAAATTAAGTACCCATATTAATTGGCTTATTCTAAAACTTTTTTTATCATTATTTGTCCGACTATTAATTTGTTTTTTATGTACAATAATCACAATTAGAAGATTAATCTCAATTGTTTTCAACCTTGTAACGTGTTTGGTTCTTAACCTTAACATTACCACGATAAATTAGATGTTTTATCTCAATTGTTTAATCCCAATATATAATTATGAATATAACTATATATTATAAGACTATTTATAGTGCAAAGGGCTAAAAACACTAAAGACTTTCTCAGCTAGGTGACATATCTGATTTTCATAAATTCTTTAAAAATGCCCATGCTTCCTCGTCCACACTTACAAATTTTTATATTTCCACATCTATCACTTTTTTTTTAATTATTTTCCTTATTCAAGTTGTTTTTATACCAAATTAGCTTATTTATATTCAAGTTGTTTTTATACCAAATTAGCTTATTTATAATATTTTGATTAACTTATTATCATAAATAAAGAGTAAATTACAAAAATCGTTCTTTATGTATGTTACTTATTGTAAAGTGTATCATTTGTCTTTATAAAGTACAGTAAACATACCTAATGTTTGCAAACCCATTCAGGTTATGTCCTTTACCCTAAACTTCGTTTATTTTCCAAGTTAAGTTAGGTCACGTGGGAAGCACGTGAGAGCATTAAAGTCACTATACCATTAATATATGTCCCCTCTTATTAAAACCCAAAACCCCAATTCAAACCACCATTATTTCCCCAATTGCTCAACCCGTCCCTTAGGTTTACTCATCGACAATTACAACGACGAACAAGAACGATGTCGCAATCGGAGACCTGGTACATATGAGAAGGGCTTGATCATGAACAAGTGATGCAGCTATACGGTAATGAATCCTAAATTTCTTCTTTTGTGCTATAAACAAATGACTTTCAGATGTAAGTTACTGATCATGTTCGAAATTGTTGAATAAAACAGACGGATTCCCTAATCTTTTCTCGTTAAGGATTCATCATGGTGGTAGGTTAATACACCCTCCTGTTGGCACTTATGTAGGAGGTAAGATTAACTACGTGGACCTCATTGATATTAACTTGTTCTCAGACCATGAGGTTTCCTTAATGATTAAACAGATAGGTTATGCTGGGAATGAACATATATTATACCATTACCTTGACCCTAGAAAAGATATGGATAATTGTCTTGAAGACCTTGGCACTAATAGTGATGTTTTAAGGTTGTCTGCACATGTAGAAGAGCATAAGGTCATTAAGTTGTATACCACACATGGGTTTAATAACATAAAGGAGTATTTCAGCTCACCAACAAAACCTCACAAACCTCTTACTATAGAAGAGATCAATGATCGTGGACCTTATGCTCTTGTCCCAGCATCAACAGTCTTTAAAAGTGTAGGTGGGCATTCTAGTGAGGCTGGGCAATATAGTGGGGCTGGACAATCAGGTGTAGGTGGACAATCAAGTGTGTTTGGGTAGTTAAGTAGTGTGCATGGTATGTCCAGTGTGATAGAAGAACCAGATATTGCTTAGTTAGATTTTGATGATCTCTAGTAGGATAATGTCATACAAAATACTATTGAGTGAAAATGTCCCACAGGATAATGTGCAAGATCAGGAAGATGAGGTTGTGCAGGATGATCAGGAAGATGAAAATGATCAAGAGTATGAGGTTGACGATCAGGAAGATGAAGGTACTGAATAGAAAGACAGTGATAGTGATTTTATTGTTGATGAGGATAATGTCATGGTTAATCATGAGGTTGATATTACAGACTATAGGTTGAACATTGATTTAGAAGTAGAAGACAATATGCTAGTTAGTAATTAACAAGATATAGATTTAGGAGATGAAATGTTAGACAATGATAGCTTTCAAATATTCCGATGATGTTGAGACTAGCATTAGGAGACACCACCTAAGAAGCATTAGAAGGGAACATGGAAACTTTGCAAATTTTTACTTAGGCTAGGTATTTAGTACAAAACAAGAAGGCAAGAAGCTAATTAAAAAGTATGTTGTAGAAAATAGGAGGTGTATTAAGATGGTGAAGGATGATAATCCAAGGGTAAGGATAGTTTGTCACGGCATGCTACCAGATTTTGAGGTTGATGATAGTGGTGTCCATATTGATACTCAAAGAACCAGAAGAAGGAAAGAAAAGGTGGCAGATGTAAAAGGTAAAGGAAAAGGAAAAAGGAAAGAAAAGGTGGCAGATGTGAAAGGCAAAGGAAAAGGGATAGAAAAGGTCAGGGGTTCAAAAGTAAACAACAATAAACAGGAAGGGGCTGAAGTGAAAAATATTGGTGGAAGGGGGAATAAGACAAAACCTGAGGAATATTTACGTACTTGGGCTTTGTTAATATCTAAAGTTAGTGGTACTGAATCTTGGATGGTCAAAACTTTAATAAGTGAACATTAATGTTGTCAATCAAGAAAAGTTAGGGCTTGCACAGACACCTTCTTGTCTGAACAGATGATATTTAGAACAAGTTGAGAGACTACTTTTTTTAACTGAAAAGATAAGAATCCAGGTTCTAATGTTAGGTTAGAGGTTGAACCACCATGTGATCATAGGGAACCAACAAGAAAGTTTAAAAGGATATATGTATGTTTGGGTGCTTTAATGCAGGGTTTTAAGGTAATTGGGAGGGATTTGTTGGGTCTGGATGATGCATTCATGAAGGGACCATTCCCAGGTCAAATACTTAATGCAGTGGGTATAGACCCTAACCATGGAATCTATCCTGTATGCTATGCAATTGTAGAGGCTGAAAACATCAACTCTTGGACTTGGTTTCTAGAACTGTTAAGGAATGATCTGGATCTACACAGAAACTCAAACTTCACTTTGTCTATGATAGACAAAAGGTATGTTAGTAATGTTGTATGCTATGCATTTGTATCAGATGCTATCATATGTACTAACTTCTTGAATTGAACAGGGTATACTTCAAGTTGTTAACAAGTTGTATCCCAATGTTGAACACAGATACTGTTTGAGGCATATTCATGAGAATATGAAAGTCACTTTTACAGGGAATCTGTACAAGGACATGCTCTAGAAGTGTACATGTGCAACAACTGTTCCTGAATTTCAGATTGCAATGGATGAGCTGAAGGCATTCAACAAGGAGGCCCAATTGTGGTTGTCAAAAATTCCACCACTACATTGGTCTAGGTCATATTTCTCTGATATATTCTAAAGTATTATAACTGTTTTGCATAATATATGTTCTAGAACTGATAGTGACCAATATATGTGTCCACAGGCAGGGCAATATCTGATGTGTTACTAAACAAGATGTGTGAGGTTTATAATGGCAAGATATTGGATGGTAGAGAGAAGCCCATTATTTCTACCCTTGAATACGTCAGGGAGTATTTGATGAGAAGAATTGTCACAATTTTGAAGGTTATAGAGAAAAGTGAAGGCCTGCTTACACCCTATGTTGCCCTAAAGCTAGAGACAATCAAGAAAAATGTTGCATTTTATCATGTACAATGGAATGGAGGGGATATATATTCAGTAAGTGGTAAACCAAATCATGCAAGGGTTGTGGATTTGGCTAAGAAGACATGTTCTTGTAGAGCTTGGGAGATCACATGTGTCTTTTGTATTGTTTACTTGTATGGTGTATATTCAATGTGCTAATCCATTCAATTTACAGGAATGCCATGTAGGCATGCTATTGTAGCAATATGGAACATGGCTACTTATGGAGGTAGGGTTGGTTCATTAGTGAGTTGGTGTAATCCCATCTACATAATGGCAAGGTGGAAGTAGGTTTATGATTTTAAGGTGAACCCTATTAATGGAAAGTCTTTATGGGTCAAATGTCAAGTTCCTACCACCCTTTCGCCACTAAATCATCATAAGCAAGTGGGCAGACCCAAGAAGGCAAGGAAAAGGTCTACATTAGAAGTGGAGGAAATGACTCAAAGTGGAAGGTTGTCGAAGAAACATACCAAGGGAAAAATGTGGCAAGTGTGGATATGTGGACATAACATTAGGACAAGCAAGGGCAAGGTAGTGTTTAGGTTTGTCATTATGGTTTAGGGTTGTCTGTTTTGGTCTTGAGTAGGCTTCTTGTGGTATTGTCTTTTGGTCTTGAACAGGTTTCTTATGGTATCGTCTTTTGGTCTTGAACGTGTTTCTTATGGTTATCTCAGTTGGTTATGTATTAGGTTGAACATTTAAATGTCTGTTTTTGGGCCAGTTTAACTAATGAAATATAATGGTTTATGAAGTGTTTGCTTATAGGTTATCTCAGTTGGTTATGCATGTTTATTTGGGTCAGTACAGTTCAAAGCATATTGAAGGTTTGTCAGGTTTATAAGCCATGTCATAATATAACAAAGGTTATTGCACATTGCATGCTTGTCAGGTGTTTCGGACATGTCGGATATTTACAAAGGTTATTGCACAAAGTTAAACACCAATATACCACATTTTCATTACATGATGTCAAAATTACAAATCAGCAATTACATACCAACCAATCTAGACATTTCCAAAAGTCCTCGATGATGCTTTATTTAAACACACTAGAAGAAATACACTACATAACAGATGAAACATATCCAACTGATAATCAACCACTTCTTCAGTTTCATAGCCTCTTCTTGACTTTCTTTGACTTTGACCTCAACCTTGTTCTTTTGTTCTTCAGCATAATTCTTTCCCCTAAGCAGTCCATGAATGATGTCAACATACCTTTGGCACCTTCTATCCACCCAACTAATGAATTAACAATCTAAGCCCTAATTAACACAGACAGAACAAGTTTTTATTTAAGGGACAAATTAATTATAAAACCCTAATTCTCGCATACCTGATCAGGACATGCATAGAAATGTCGGCAAGTATTGCGATTAGTCCACAATGTCATAATTACATCTTCTTTTCTGCATTCACATAGCACCATTGTTGTTTTCTTTGCACGATTACGTATTTGCAGGTGATTTGTAGCAATGGAGAATGAGGAAACAGTGGGTCAAATTGGGGATTAGGGTTAGGTATTTGCAGGTTATCTGCAAAATGGGGGATTTGGGAAATAATGGTGGGGTTTAGCGTTTTTATAAGAGGAGAGAGAATTGGTAGGTATAATGACTTTAATGCTCTCACGTGCTTTCAACATAATAACTTAACTGGGAAAATAAGTAAAGTTTAGGGTAAAAGACATAACCTGAATGGGTTTGCAAACATTAGGTATGTTTATTGTACTTAGTAAAGACAAAGGACACACTTTGCAATAAGTAATATACATGAAGGGCGATTTTTGTAATTTACTCCATAAATAAATATTATGTTAGTATAATAATTTATATAAGATACTGGATTTTATTAAGAAAGTAAATATGTGGTAATTGATTGAAGATTTTATAATTAAAGTTACATATTACATATATCGTTATCTTACTATTGGTTGTGAGTAGAGGAGAGAGAAAATGTTAAGAAGAAAGTTCCTTTGGGGGATGTTTGAATAAAAACAAAATAATTGGGTACCATTGTGACAACCCGCACTAAACCAGGTATCCGTACAACTTAATTAATGATTAATTACTGCTTAATTACTGTGCTTGTTTGAAACTAGCTGATAAACTGCTACCTGCATACTGATACATGCACTTACTTGCATCATACTTTATATGCTGTCACTACATTATTTACATACGGCACCTTAGTGACAAACATGATGCACAAAAAGCACAGTAGCACTAAACGGATACACAGTGAACATGCTGATATAACCAGCATCAGGCAGATACTGCCTCTAAGGCCTGTTAAGAGCCTCATATATTTTTGCTACACTGGTAGTGAGTGTAGGGATATAAGGGTTGTGGTACCGCGTCTCTAGGAATAAGATACACTGATTCGGATGTGCCTGAAACGTACTTTAAGTACCAAACACAGCACTTTAATAAACAAACCAGCTTCTAGCTGACTAGTAAAGTGCCAAAATATGAGAAAATAACACTAGACACTTTCTAAAGTGTCGGGGAAAACAAATTGTGTCACTAAAAATGTTAATAACGACACTTTAAAGCTTTTGTAACGCTTTAACGGATTACTATCCAACCGGACACCCGGACTTTACCCGAAACATGAAAATATTACTATTTTCACTATTTTTTTTTATTTTTCTGAGCCAGTTAGGGTCCCTGATTACCCTAACACCCGCCATAACGTGTAACATTTTAGTAACGGGGTTAATTACTTAACTTAACTTGGTTTAACATAACCATCCCCTAACTAACTAGTTAAGATCGAACCAACCCCCCACCCCATTCCCTAACCGTCCCCTTGTATGGGGGACATGTTTGTACAAGTTTGATTATGTAAATCTAGTGTTGTCTAATATCAATGAGACACATGGACCATTGGGTAATACACTCTAAATTGTCTATAAATAAGAACTAACCTACACACTAATCTTTCATCACTAAACACCAACTTTCACATACTCTCTCCCTCCCACCTAGCTCTCGGCCGAACCACCCCAGCCCCATACACCCACCTTCGGCTCTTGATCACTACATTCCAACATCATTCACGCGTTAAGGATCACGTATTAGGAGCCTCGGAGCAAGCGGAACACGAAGGACCTCTACCGTTAGCTTTTATCCACGCGTTTTTCGTCAAAGATCTTCCCTAGCCTTGAGCTAGAGGTATATCATTTAAAACTTGTTTTTACACTCATCTAAAGTGGTTAAAAGGAATTTTGTCGGTTAAATATCGTTAACTTACATTTTGAAGCTTTAAAGTCTACTAAAAATGTGAAAAGTGGTGGTTAATAGCTTATAACTTGTGTAAAAGTTGTAGTATTTGAAATATGAGATTTTTGAGACCCGATCTATGATGTGGTAGCTCGGATCTCCGTTTAACCCGACTTTGTAAGATCATGTATCTTCACATAAGCTCGTTTTTTACTAAATACAAGGGTTAAAGGTGAAACCCTACCACACAAGATACATGAACTTGTGTAGAAACATTTAACTTGTGTAAAAGTGATTTAACCGGTACAATGGTGTTTATAACTAGCAGATCTACGTATCTGCAAGTGGTATTTTCGAAGAACCACACATTAAAGAAATCATGTATTTTAAAAAGTGGATCTTACACAAACAAACATGATTTTTACAAACCACAAGTATGTAAATACTTGTGAAACAAAAAGATCCGACAAAGGACTAACTTTGTCACTTGTTACTAGAAGTTGTAAAGACGGATTTCTCTAAACACGAGGGTTTTTATGAGATTAAAACTACTTTATATAAAGATCTACATATATAAAGGGGATTTACACTATAGATTCGGAAAAACTACAAGTTCATGCGATTATGCAATTTACATACTTATCGACTAGTTTGATGTGTCGGAAATTGTTTGTTTGGATAAAGAAATTGTTGAATTGATTTGTTAAAAGAAAATGATACGCTTGAAAGCGTGGCCACCTCCAGTTACAGAGGAAACTCTGGCGAAATTTTCTAAAAACCTAACACTTAGAATTATTTACACAACAAGTGTTAGAACTATTTTTGGACATATTTTCGAAACATAAAATTTCGCCATGACTTTAATTACTAAATATTCGGAGGTGGGATTTTCACAAAGATTAACGTGATAAGTATATTTGTCACAACACTGTTTATGATTATTTTGTGAAAATACATAAATATTATTTTAGAGTAAAAATAATATTTACAAGCGTTAATGATTCCAAAACCTTACGAACGCTTCCACAAACATATAAGTTACACCGGTAATTACATTACCACAAGTTTGATAAAACGTAACTTACGCACATGTATTGTATCCCCCATCCTTGGGATGAAGTATAACTACCAAGTGTATACAGAACATAAACACGAAATAGTTGCCTAACTATTTCCCAAAGACATAAACTGTAAAGCTAAGGCACGGCCGTCCGTCTAATAGAATTAGCACTTGTAGGTCGTTGCACAGCTTATTGTATTGGAGACACTTGGTAGAGACGCGCATTCACTGTGAGTTCATGTCCCCCTTTTCTCTAACTGTTTTCAGTTTTCTTAACTGCGGGGGTGAAATACATGTTACTTTGTTTACAAGTACTTTATACACGGTATGATTAACGTAAGGAGGTTTTAGATCATGTGAATGGGTAGTTAGAACACCGAGGGACTTAAGCGGTAGATCTATCTGGGTGTAGCGAGCCCAACCCCTGAGCCCGCATAATGGACCAGGTGGTGACTTTGTGCCCCAACGCCAAATACGCTAGGTTTGTATCTTCCTACTTGCATCTCACAACATGCCAATGGCCTTGCAAACCATTGGTGATCACAAGTCCTCTTACACTGCTACATACCAGGAAACTTTTATACTTACAAGTGTTTTTACTTACTCACTTGCACATGAACTCGCTCAACATTATTGTTGATTTTTTTCAACTTACATGTATTTCAGGAAATTAACGAGATCTGGCACGGTATGGCATGTTTTCCGCTGCACTAGTTTCCAAGGTCATCCGGGGTTTAGGGGATGTGTCTCTTTCCTGGACAAGACACAGTCCTTAAACCATGTCTATGTTATGTTTCAAGTTTGTAATGGTTGTTGAACAAGATTATGTTTGTCAGGGTATGTTAAAACAATGGTATTGTGTTTGGTTTTCAAAAACTTAATGGATGATCTTGCATGTTTTTAATTCATATAGCTTGTTATGGTTAAGCTATGGTATTAAGAAGTCACACCAAAATTAACCACGCTTCCGCAAAGCCAGGGTGTGACAACCATGGTTCAAGGTGGTGGCACCGTGGATCAAGGAGGTTTGGGAATTGGTAGCTTAGCCTCGATGAATAAGGCCCTAATGGTGAAGTGGAATGTAAGGTTCAAGAATGAACCCTCTCATCATTAGGCTAGGGTCATTACGGCCTTGCATCGTGGCATACGGGGTCATTCGTCAAGACCTCTTAAAAGCTCGCTTGGGGACGATTGGAAAAGTATTGTTAATATGGGTAGGGTGTCGGATAACCCAACTGTTGAAGTTAAAAACAGATTGAAAGCGAAGGTGGGTAATGGAGACAAAATATTTTTCTGGTTAGATAAATGGGTAGGTGACATTTTTTTACGAGCTCTGTTTCCTATTATTTTTTTCACTTGAGACTGAAAAATGTTGTGCAGTGCAAGAAAGATACACGTCTTCCCAAGGTAAAGTATCATGGGTGTGGGGCAGTTCCAATCACATATCTAACGATGCTGATCTACTTGAATGGAACGGGTGTACTAAACTGTTAGAAGGACAGACAATTGGAAATGGATCAGACGTATAGTTGTGGTAGTCGGGTGACTCGTGGGATGTTTTTAGAGTATGCGACCTGCTGAAGGAGTTAGATCAAATGCCTACCATCCCATAAACAAAAATGCTGAAGTGGCTAAGCTGGACACCTAAGAAAATCAACTTCTTCTTATGGAGGGTAGTATTAAACCGCATTCCGACAAGGGAGGCATCCGGCTGTGTAGTGCGTGTTGTGTAATTTGGTACATGAATCACTAGACCACCTTCTGATCTCATGCGAATATGTGCATTTTGTTTGGAGTTCAATCTCGCAATGGGTCGAACTCCAACTGCCCCGATATGTTCTCAGTGTTGTGGAACTACTCGAGATTAGACGACCCGTAGTGGGGGGTGTTTGGGCTTTTTTTAACAACTCTCGCAAAATTTGTTACTTCCTATTCTAAATAGGTACATTAAGAAACCCTAATTAAAACCCCCAAGTGGTACAGTGCGACCCTAAATTTGAAAAACGCCCGAAACCAGCAACAGGGCCTCCTAAAACTTAAGGGGGGGTCCCCTAATTACGTTTATCCTCATAAAATGAAAATAAAACACGTAATTTGATTTTAAACAACTCACCCAGGCTATACAGGACACGAGCCTACCCTACCCTAAAAGGGTAGCCATCGCGACACGCGCCAGGGACAGGGGAGGCTGGCGCGACACGCGGGGGAGACCAAACCTCAGTATAAATGCCAGGGGTTGGGACTTGAACTGTTTGCTTGTTACGATACTCAAAATTGTTTTGTACGTTGTTATACACTCTGTTTCTTTCAAAAACATACACCGAGTCCCGAACCTCTGCTACGATAACAGGGTAATAATTTGATCACTGCTACGATACAATGTCCGATCGATTAAAACCGATCCGATGGATGTTTAAGTGCTGCCCACATTGGGCTATACTTTGTCGTTCGTCGTGAGGGTTTCGATCTCGTGAAATTATCGTAAATGTTGAATTAAGTTACTGAGCTAGTTTCGTTTGCATTTTATATTTAACTAGGTTACCAGCCAAATCAGTAGGCAGGCTCTGACCATTTAAACTTACAATGTGAGTCATTCTCTTTTTACCAAATTGTTTCAAAACCCTACTTGTTTATAAAGTTGTAATTACAGTGATTAAGTCTTTGTAATCTTCAATTACTTCCGGTATGTGGGATTTTGTATACACTACTTGATAATCTTCACCATTGGACAACGGGTTAGCCAATGTGTGATAGGACCATAGTCACTGATCCGGTCGAGTGACAAATACTGATTTGGGGTAATTGGTTGATAAAAACATTTTAATCGCTCTTAATACTGTATATTATGACAATGTGTCTTTTGTATAAAATGGAATGCACTAGCCAGTATTTTCGCTGATAAAACCTTTACAAAACATGTTTTAGGTGATTTACTGTGAACAAGGAAAAGTGCCATGTAGTACTCCAGCTTGAATGAAGTGGCTCAGTAAATAAATAAACATGTTTTCTGTAATCAGAGGATTTCCTAGTAAAAATCCTTTATTGTAAAAATACGGGGTTTGTCCCGATATTAATAATAAAATAATCCGGTGTTTTCCAATTTTAAACGGTCCTATTAAAAATTTCCGCTGCCAAATAAATACCAATACCACGGGTTTCTGTCCCGCGGCTTCCGAACCGGCAAAACGGGTCGAGGGCCGTGACAGAAAAGGTGGTATTAGAGCCACTGGTTTAAGCCAATTAAGTATTTGAAAAATACTTAAATGTTAGATAGGAATTTTTGTGCCTCTGTGAAAATTATAGGCATTAACTTATAATTTAATTTGAAAATTTTGTGTTTCCTTATGTGTGACTAACAGCATGAGTGAGTTATCTGAGGCTCTCCGAAACCTCTTAATACATTGCACTGAAATGGAAACTACCGGGAACCAGGCCGGATACCAGGCTGATGCAGACGAGCCACTAGTGTTTCAGTCACAGGAAAAACCTAAACCTAAGAAAATAAGGAGGCTTTTAGACTAGAAAAGAGGGAGAATGAAGAAACCTGCAGCTCAAAAAGTAAAGAAAACTGTTGATCCAAAAGGAAAAGAGAAAGAAGTAGGAGAGAGCTCTGGTCAAGCACAGGAGTTGCGACCCTGGGAGGAACTTGACAGAAAATTGGCAAACTGCGACCTTTTTGGCACAGCTGATGAAACCCTCATGAATTTTCCCGCTCAATCAGAACTTCCTATCAACTTGGAACCTGCCATCCCTGAACCTATTGTTAACCCCCAACTCTTCCGGGTCAAAGGGAAGAATGGTGGACTAGCGACTGGCACTTCCAAAACTTCATGAATAACCCAGATGTGTACTTCCCACAGTTTGAACATGCCCCTACTACTTTTCCACCCATGAACCCAGAAAATGTTGCTGAACTATGCCGCTACGGCGAAGAGTTGATGGATGCTTGGAACCGGATCCGAGCTGTAGGAAAAAACCTCTCCTGGAAGTACGATGAACGGGAGTTTCGTTTTTAAAGACTGTTAACCGTAGTATAGTTATTTTGTATAATAATAATACATGAGAAAAAAAAATATATATATATATAATAAAATAATAATAATAATAAAATAATGTATAATAATAATAATATAAAAATAAAACATGTGTAAATACGTGGTTTGTACGGATGCATAAATATTATATATAAAAATATGAATGTCGCAATGTCGACGATTTTGGCTATATGTGTTGACTTAATTGCATTGTGATTGCCATAGTATGTTTAATTGCTAGCTATTTTGTGACAATAATCCGTATATATATTGTGTGTTAATAATTCAGATGGTAAACTCAGTACACCAATCGGCAAATGAAGTGAATCAAACCGAACCAAATAATCAAGGAAGCTTTCTTAATAAAGAAGATATAGAAAATATAGTTGCTCAGGGTATAGCTAATGCTATCCCAGCAATCGTCGCAGCTGTTAAGAATCCAGTAGAACCTTCTAAAGCCAACAATAGCAAACGCACTCGTGACGATAATTTCAGTTATAGTGTGAATGGAGGTGATAATAATAATAATATAATTCAAGCCCCATTACCTAAAAAGATGAAGGTGATGACGACCGGTTGCACTTATAAATAATTCCTCGCCTGTAAGCCAGTCGAATTTCCACGCAACAAAGGAGCAACTGCCGCACTACGTTGGTTAGAAAAGACGGAAGCGGTGATCAAAATAAGTAAGTGTGCAGAAGAAGATAGGGTAATGTATGCATCCCACCTTTTCAAAAAAGAAGCATTAGAATGGTGGAACACGGTGCTGCAAGCTAAAGGAAGTGATGTGGCCTATGCCATGAGTTGGGAGGAGTTTAAAGAATTGGTAGAAATGAAATTTTGTCCTTCCTACGAAAAGGAACAGATGACAACCCAGTTCCTGAACCACCGGATGGTGGATGTTTATTGTCGTGAGAATACTTTGAAATTCTTCAAGTATGCTAGAATCGTACCTACTCTGAACCAGTACTTATATCTCACTACATTTGGGGATTGATTAGCGAGATTCGCGATATAGTCAAGGCTGCGAGACCTAGGACTATCGATGATGCAGTCGAACTGGCCAACACCTTGACCGACGGATTGGTACGCACGAGAGAAGAGAACAGGAAAAAGGAATTGGCCCAAAAGATTGCCCAAGGTTTCCGTGTGGGTAATAATAATAGTAACTTCAAGAAAAAGGGAACTGGACAGTCTTCCACACCACCATTTTGCAGAAACTGTAAAAAGAGACATTTTGGAAAATGTAAGGAAAATTGCAATTTCTGCAAAGCACCGGGGCACCGATAGGAGGAATGCAGGAAGAAATCAACGATCTGCTACAACTACGTAGAAGCCGGGCATTTTAAGCCAAATTCCCCTAAATTGGTTAAGGCAACTGACAACAAAGCAAAAGCGACCGCTGGGACTAATAAGATGAATGCTAGAGCCTTTCAGCTGACAACGCAAGAGGCAGAACTGATACCGGACGTAATAGCTGGTACCTTTCTTGTGCATGATGTTTACGCAAAAGTATTATTTGACTCTGGTGCAAACCAAAGTTTTATAAATACTTCATTCTGCAAGCTCTTAAGCAACCCTTAACCAAACTTAGGCAAGTTTATACGGTAGAAACAGCAGAAGGAAACTCTGTCAATATAGATAATGTACTTCAAGAAGGAAAAATAGAACTCTCAGGACATAAGTTCTCGGCAAACCTTTTACCTATGAATTTAGCCGGATTCGACGTTGTGTTAGGAATGGATTGGTTAGTAGCCAACCATGCTCGAATCCTATGTGATCAGAATTCCATAGAAATTCGTACATCCACAGGGGAAATAATTCTGATTACAGGAGATAAACCACGCAAGACACTGAAATTCATTTCAGTAAAGAAAGTTGCTAATTACGAACGAAAGAAAGGCATAGTGTATATGATTTCAGTAATCATTAACACTAAAGGCAAAGAACTTAAAGAAATTCCGGTAGTATCTGAATACCCCGATGTATTCCCAGAAGATCTACCTGGATTACCACCATATAGGGAAGTGGAATTTAGAATTCATCTAATACCTGGAACTACTCCAATAGCTAAGGCACCCTATCATTTAGCACCCACAAAAATGTTAGAACTGAAAAAGCAGTTAAATGAATTGTTAGGGAAAGGATTCATACAACCCAGTTCATCCCCTTGGGGAGTATCGGTGTTGTTCGTGAAAAAGAAGGACGGTTCGATGCGAATGAGCATCGATTATAGAGAATTGAATAAGGTTACTATTAAGAATCGATACCCGTTACCTAGGATTGATGATCTTTTTGATCAACTTCAAGGAGCTAGGTATTTCTCTAAAAGTACAGGAAGAGGACATTCCTAAAACTGCTTCAGGACTAGGTACGGTCACTACGAGTTTACAGTCATGCCGTTTGGATTAACGAATGCTCCTGCCGCATTCATGGATATGATGAATAGGATCTGTAAGCCATACTTGGATAAATTTGTAATTGTCTTCATCGACGATATACTTATTTATTCCAAAATCCAGGATGAACACTGCAAGCACTTGCATGCACTTCTAACCCTGTTAAGAAAAGAAAAGATGTATGCTAAGTTTTCTAAGTGTGAATTTTGGTTACAAGAAGTACAATTCTTGGGTCACATGGTGAATCACGAGGGTATTCACGTAGATCCTTCTAAGATAGAAGCTATCATAAACTGGAAAGTCCCTAAGTCAGCTACAGAAGTTCGAATTTCTAGGACTAGCTGGGTACTATAGGCGTTTTATCTAAGACTTTTCTAAAATAGTTGTTCCACTAACTAAGTTAACCTGTAAAACCGTTAAGTTTGAATGGGGACCTAAGCAGGAAGAAGCCTTTAGAATTCTAAAGCAGAGATTAACAAATGCCCAATTCTTGCCTTACTAGAAGGAACAGAAGATTTTGAAGTCTACTGCGATGCTTCTAAGCTAGGATTGGGATGTGTGCTAATGCAATGTAAGAAAGTGATTACATATGCATCCAGGCAATTGAAAAGGCACGAGGAAAATTATACAACTCATGACTAAGAATTAGGAGCAATAATTTTTGCCCTTAAGATTTGGAGACATTATCTATATGGAAGCAAGTTTACTGTCTTTACAGATCATAAAAGCTTAAGGTACATATTTGGACAAAAAGAATCAAACATGAGGCAAAGAAGATGGATAGAAATCCTAAGTGATTACGAATGTGATATTCGATATCACGAGGGAAAAGAAAATGTACTAGCCGATGCCCTAAGTCGTAAGTATCATGAGAACCAAAGGCGAATTCGTGTTCTTAGATTAAATCTGCAATTAGATTTAATGAAACAACTAAAAAGTGTTCAAGAAACAGCGATCAAGGATGATGCTGAAGGAATAAAAGGAAGAATAAAGGAGTTAGGGCAAGGAACTGATGGAATTTGGAAATTCCATAAGCAACGAATTTGGGTACCTAGACAAGGAAACCTAAGAAATAGAATATTAGAGGAAGCCCATAAATCTAAGTATACGATGCATCCTGGTAATAACAAGATGTATCAAGATTTGAGGAATAATTTCTGGTGGATATGAATGAAAAAGGACATAGCTAGATATGTTTCTAAGTGTTTAACTTGTTCACAAGTTAAAGCAGAACACCAGAAACCTTCAGGGTTACTTCAACAGTTAGAAATGCCTGTGTGGAAATGAGAATTAATAACATTGGACTTTGTTACTAAATTGCCCAAAACCAGAAAAGGTAACGATGCAATCTAGGTGATTGTAGATCGATTAACCAAATCAGCTCATTTCCTGCAAATGAAGGAAACCTTTAGTTTGGAAAGACTAGCTAAGTTATACGCAGATGAGGTAGTATCACTACATGGGGTTCCACTATCCATTGTATCGGATAGGGATAGTCGTTTCACTTCACATTTTTTGACAAGTTTCCAAGAGGCAATGGGAACACGATTGAATTTAAGCACAGCATATCATCCACAAACAGATGGACAAAGTGAAAGGACGATCCAAACCCTGGAAGACATGTTAAGAGCATGTGTTATAGATTTCGGTGGAAATTGGGACGACCATTTGCCATTAATAGAATTCTCCTATAACAATAGTTATCACACAAGCATTAATGTTGCCCCATTCGAAGCACTTTATGGACGAAAGTGTCGAACTCCAGTATGTTGGGCAGAAATAGGAGAAAGTCGGCTATCAGGTCCCGAGATTGTGCAGGAAACCACCGACAAGATAACCCAAATCAAGGAAAGACTGAAGACGGCTCGAGATCGCCAGAAGAGCCATGCCGATAATCGCCGAAAGCCGTTAGAATTTCAAGTTGGAGATAAAGTACTATTGAAAGTTTCTCCTTGGAAAGGAGTAGTTCGATTCGGTAAGAAAGGAAAACTGAGTCCAAGGTATGTAGGACCATTTACAATTATCCAACGAATAGGACCAGTTGCATATCAATCACAACTACCACAAGAGCTAGCTGGGGGACATGATGTATTTCATATATCTATGTAAAATCCGAGAGGATCTCTCAATGATATCACTGTCAACTTGTGTAAGTGCGGAATCCAAACACAAGTGGATTCAAGAAAACAATTAAGAATAATAAGAACAATTATCAAATCAAACCTATCTTGCATTCACCTTTAAGATCGATGACAGATACAAGATAAACAACTGATCTCGAGTGACCTCTAAACCTCCTATCAAGCGATCAACCTACTAAAGGTTACAAAGGTTTACTTATATACTAACTAATGTGGGTCGAAACCACCTAGGCCCACTCGAGATCTCTACAAAACCCAAAATACATAATCGACCCAAAACAACTAGATTAAACATTACAAGATCAATCCCAAACTTTAATATCTCTCAATGTATAAACCTTGAGGTTCCAACAATCTCCCCCTAGGTTTATGCATAGAGAGTCTTGAAACTTCAACTATCACCAGCACCACCCAAACGATCTTTGAGCCCACCAAAACCTTTTGTGCGAATATGTATCGCTGAAGCAACCGCACCAGTCCATGCTTTTGCAATCTCCTCATATTTCTCAGTAGCCCTAATTTGATGACGAGCTAACACTTCCAGGTCTTCATGAGCAACATTCAGCAAATCAACTTGATCCACCAAGCGAAAATCCACATTATCATCACAAACAATTACTGCCTGCCCTAGACGCTCATCACAAGTCCAAAACTGCAAGGACTTCAAAGCACCTTGTGGAATTTTTCTCACCAAAGGAATCACCTTTTCCTTATCAGTTACTGGCCAATGCACAATCTTCATTCGCTTGCGTGTATATGAATCTCTAACTCCTTTAGCTGGTTTAACAATGGACTCTGCCGTACGCATTGAAGGAAATCCCTTAAGAACCTCCCTCTTCAATCTCTCGAAAAACATATATCCAGGACCTCCAGGCTTATCATCTACATAGGGTGCTTTAGACAGATCAGTCAAATCAATCTTAGTAAATGACTGAAACTGGCCTGGATGTTTGTACCACTCAACAGGTCCAACCTTCCTTTTTATCCACCATCTTTTACGATCATGATCAAATCCCCAGCTAACTACACCAGATCTATTTCCAACTTGATCATAGAGAGTTTCACCAACATCCATTAAATGATGTGTTGCTTGAGCATCATCATCATCTGGATTAAGATTCCTGTTCTTCAAAATCACAAACTCCCTTTTCTTCTTGATTCTTTCAGCCTTCTCTTTATCTGCAACAGGATCAATAACTCTTTTAAAGTATTGTTTCATGGCAGCACTTCTCTCAGCATCATCCTTTTCAAAGGCTTTTCTTCTATTTTCCACATCAGTAGGATCAGAGAATTCATTCCCAAATTTCTTCTCAAGCTTTCCACGTAAATCATACACCATATTGAACAGTAAAGTACCATCTCCTTGAAGCTGTTCAATTTGTTGATTCTTTTGCACTAAAGTATCTTCAAGTTGGATGATCTTGGCATCTTTATGAATAGAATCTTGCTCAACCACAATTAATCTTTTCTTCATTTCTCTCATGCTAATGAAATCATCATCATCGCTTGAATCATCATCAAAAGGCATTCTAAACGGCTCTTCAGCTCTCTTACCACTTGAACTGCTAGGCATATCAAGAACTACTCTAGAAGGACCTGCAGATTCAGAAACACCAAGTGGCATTGTCTCAACAACAGTATCAGTATCATCATTTGTAATCTGAACCTCTGCAGTGGTGGACTCTAAAACATTCCTTTGAGTATCAGTGTTGAGCTCAAAGATATCTTCAGTTGTAGTGGTGGTATCAGTGATATTCTTCTCAAAATCAAAATCATACAATCCTTCATCATCTTCAGCAATGTTTATAGATTGATCTTTATTTTGCTCAACATACATTCCGAGTCGAGGATCCCGCCTTTTTCGCTTCAATGGCAATGAATCAGGATCCTTTGGGTTTTCACTAGGCTCTTCAGTAGATACTGTAAGATTGGAAGGAGGATTTCCCATCTTATCAGTTACAGACTTTAATAACGAAGCCAAATTTTCAGCAGTAATAATAGAAGGAACAGTTGAAACAGTAACATCAGCTTCCTTTTCAGGAGGAAGTTCTTCATCATCTCCTGAATCACACATAATCTCTATGCCCTCATCGTCAGAGTTAATAGTTAAAATCTCTGTCTCATGCTCATCATCAACAATATTCTGAATATCATGCTCCTCAGCAACCATAGCATTCACTTGAACATTTTGTACTATCACTGGATCAGCAGCTACAACTTCAGTCTCTGCAAATCGACCAAACTTCTCCAAAGGAATACGTCCCTCAAACTTCTTTTATGTCCCCTTCTTAGTTGTGAGAGCACCAAAACAAGAGGGACCCATCGGTTTTAACTCCAAGGTATCACCAGATCTCGTCAAATCAGAATAGCGAGCATTGAAAATCATCTGCAAAAATCTTGGATACATAATAAATTTATCCTTTCGAACTCAAGTAACATTTCTCTTCATCCCTTCAAAAACATACTTCGAGTAGTTGAACGACTCATTCGTAATAAGTGCAACAAATGCAGCCGTTTGTGTAATATTCAGTTGATCTGTTCCCCCTCGATTTTCTGTCATACACAAGATGAACATATGTGCCAACAAGCGCCAATACGGGTGCAAAAACTTCTTAACAAGTGACGGATACTTTCCTTCATAGCTCAACCGAGGTAACACATCCTCTATAGTATCACTTGGAAGCTCAATTGGATCAGATTCAGTATCACCAAACTGTAGAACTTCTCTTATCATTTGCTCAGTAATAACAACCTTCTTCTTCTGAATCTCAGCTTCTATCATTCCCTTTCCGTCAGCTCCTTGTGCTTCAAATCTTGCTGTCTTCCAAAAATCTTGCACGAGACTTTCATAAACCACTGGATTCTCTCGCAGAGCATGAACGAGTCGACAGCTATTTAATCCTTTGATCAGTGATGTGTATAGTCTCCTGTGCTTCTCTGGTGGTAAAGCTAGATAACCAGCTTGATTGTGTGTTGGAATAAATTTTAAATCCATATCCTACACCAAACGAAAACACTAAGCATAGAGACATGTAAATAAAACTTTAGTCAACATAATTCAAAACAGATCACACCAAATTCAGCAGTCAAAACATCGATTAATACACATGAAGCAACTCGAGACTATGAGGTTTCGAGTCGAAACCAAGAGATTTCGAGTCGAGACCTCAGTCGAGACTGAGTTAACTTGACCAAGACCTCAGTCGAGACCAATCAACTTTGAGTCGAGACCCCAATTGAGACCGACAAGGTTGCGACTCGCAACATTATGTCTCGAGTCTTCACATGTATTCAGTCGAGACCCTAGTCGAGACCCCACAAACAGCTTTAATTCATTGAGTTTTGGATCAAACACCACAAACACTCAATGATTTCTTTGAACACCAAAATATCATCAAAATTAGGGTTTATGAGCATCTTCAAACATTCATCAAATCTTCAACAATCCTGCAAAACTTCAATTAAAACATCATTAAACCTATCAAAATACCTTCAATGAACTCAAAACCTCAAGTCGAGAACGGGGTGTTGCCGGAAAAGCAGATAATATCGCCGGAGAATGAGAGAGAATTTGAAAGTGACAGTTGAGTTGTTTCGAGTGCACAGTGAGGGTCTCGAGTCGAGATCCATTTAAATATTTCAACCTTGTGGGCCGGGCCTTTAATAACATGGGCCGAGACCACAGTCTCGAATCGAGACCACTCAACAATTAGAAAATTGGATTTATTAAATAAAAATTTCACTTATTTACAGCAATCCAATTTTTTAAACATTTTCTTATTTAACCCTTCAAACTTTCTGAGCATGTTTTATTAGACCAAAACCTATAAACACAAAAATAAATAATATCGAAATATTATTTACAAAATAAATAAAATACGGAAATATCATAATTTGCTCAGGGATCAAATCATGGGTTTCGGGCTTGACCACACTTATCAACACAGATCTACTACTGAATGATCTAGACGATTGCCAGTATATTTGTCCACCTAAACTCATCTCCCTAGACCTTTTTCATATAACTGTCTGTAACAAATTTATCATGTTTTAATTTCTTAAGAATGAACACCCAAACAAATACTAATCAAATCTCGGAATTATAGACAGCACACCCTATCATGTAAGTAGCTTCCCTACCACATATTTCACAAGTCCAATCCAGATCTCTGAAATCTTAACTGGGAATAGATTAAGAAGAGAACAGAATAGATCTTAAGCAAAGATGGTATAATAAACAAAATCAAATGAGTTTTTCTCAATTTGATATAGGTTTCTAGGGTTTCTTTTGGGCACTTGAGGGCCTCTTTCGGGTGTTTAATTGATCTACAGAGCGACAACGTACAGCTAAGTCAGCATGTATCTGGATGCAGCAGAAGCTGACGTTGCCTAGCACCTCCAGGTCAGCATATATCTGGATGCAGCAAAGGAGATACACGACTTTTTCAGAGAAGATTTCAGAGTCAGACTAAAATTGTGTGTATCGGGACAACATACAGACATTCAAATCGAAATGAGCTAATTCCAAGTGATTTTCTTTCCTGAGGTCATGTACTATTTTAGTTCTGAACAGAAACAGCCAATGTTTCCAGCCTAAAGGATAGAGCCTACCAACACATCATACTAGAGTCAAACTATTTCAATACTGGTCTTACATGAGTCAGCCGTCAACCATAATGTGAAAATTCATTTCATTTCCCAGTCATGCAACACCTTTTTTTTTATTTTTCTATTTTTTAATGTTTTTGTATTTTTCAAAAATTTCTCCCCCTAAATTTGAGCATAAATAAAAACTACCTAAGAAAAGAAAACTTTATGAACAAATTTACCTACGAAAAACAAAAACATGCTCAGTCAGTAAAGCGGATCATTTTCAGAAAATCCACAAGCACTTTGAATTTTGAGCTGCTGACAGGTTTGGTGAACAAATCGGCAGCATTTGCATCTGTGTCGATTTGGTCAAGTGTAATAAGACCTCTATCGAAGCAATCTCGAATAAAGTGAACTTTTATGTCTATGTGCTTGGTTTTGGAGTGAAAAACAGGATTTCTAACAATTTGTATTGCAGCATCATTATCGCAGTAAATAGTAGTGTTGAGATAAGTCAAACCGTAGTCCTGCAATTGATGTTGCATCCACACCACTTGAGAGCAAGATGTAGAAGCGGCAACATACTCAGCTTCAGCTGTAGAAATTGCCACCGTTTGTTGTTTCTTGCATTGCCAAGAAATGAGCCTGTCACCCAGAAATTAACATCCAGCTGATGTAGATTTCCTGTCACTATCAGTACCTCCAAAGTTGCTATCAGAAAAAGCAAACAAGTCAAAATTGGAATCCCTCGGATACCACAGACCAAACCGAGGTCGGCCTTTAAGGTACCAAAAGATTCGTTTAACAGCAGTAAGATGAGAAGTTTTAGGGTTAGCCTGATATCTTGCACAGTTGCAGACAGCAAACATAATATCCGGTCGGCTAGCTGTCAGATACATCAACGACCCGATCATAGACCTATACTGACGTTGATCCACAGGAGATCCTTCTTCATCTTCAGTCAATAATGGTCTCTCTGCCATTGGTGTTTCAGCTGATTTTGCGTCTGAAAAGTTGAATTTTGCTAGGACGTCATCCACATACTTCCCTTGATGGATAAGAATCCCTTGAGAATTCTGCTTGACTTGTAAACCCAAAAACAGTGTCATTTCCCCAAGCGCACTCATTTCAAATTTCTTCTTCATAACTCTCTCAAACTCCTTGCAAAGTTCCTCACTTGTAGACCCAAAAATAATATCATCGACATAGATTTGAACTAAGATCTGATCCTTGCCCACTTTCTTGATAAACAGAGTCTGGTCTATCGTGCCACGTGTGTACCCATGAGCCAGAAGATGTTCAGTAAGTGTGGCATACCAAGCTCATGGTGCTTGGTGTAATCCATACAATGCCTTATCTAGCTTGTAGGCATATTCTGGATGATCTGGATGCACGAAACCTGGTGGCTGCTCAACAAAGATTTCTTCCTTCACATCTCCATATAGAAACGCTGTCTTGACGTCCATCTGATATACAGTGAACCCCATATATGACGCGTAAGCTAAGAAGATCCGGATGGCTTCAAGTCGGGCAACCGGAGCATATACTTCATCATAATCCAGACCTTCTATTTGTCGAAATCCCTGAACCACCAGCCTTGCTTTATTTCGAACAATAACCCCTGCAGAATCTTGCTTGTTTCTGAACACCCATCTAGTTCCAAGTTTGAGCTTTCCCTTTGGTAACTCGACAAGTTTCCATACTCCAAGTTTCTCAAACTGGTTCAGCTCTTCATGCATAGCATCTACCCAGCCTGGTTCCTGCAAAGCTATATCAACAGTTTTAGGTTCGATTTGTGAGATGTAGCAAGAATATAAACATGTATTGATGATTCCTGATTGGCTCCTGGTTAAAACTCCTGCATTTACAGGACCAATCACATTCTCTATAGGGTGATTTCGTTGGACACTTGTAGGTATTGCCATGTCAGGTACAGTCTTGTCTTCAGTGGTGTTGCTAGACTCCCCTTCATTAGATGCTGCAGTATGATGAACTACTGGAGTTGTAACAATGCAATCTTCAGGAATAGATTCAGGAAATAGTGCAGATCCTGAACCACTAGGTACAGTACCACTTGATGAAACACCTTCAGGGGATGAATGGGACATTTGCTGAGGCGTAGGATGCCAGGTGAAAACCATTCCCGGTGGGTCAATGGTATGATTTCTTGATCTTCCTTCAGCTTGTTCTTCCTCTTCAGGATCACCAAAAGACAGCGATTGTTTTGGTGTAGACACACCTGCAACTGTGGGAACACTTGACAAAATGTTAAATGATTTGAATAATTCAGCATAATCATATAACCAATCTGGTCCAACTCTAGCGTCCGTAGCATTTTCTTCGAGCCATTCAATGTTGCACGACTCGACGACCTTTTTAGTTACCTTGTTGTATACTCTATAGGCTGATCCTTTAGCATATCCAACAAAGTAACACTCGTCCCCTTTGACCTCAAACTTTCCATTAGCGTCCATAAGTAGTAACACACATGGACAACCAAAAATGCGAAAGTGTGAAACCGAAGGTTTACGTCCTTCCAGAATCTCATAAGGAGTTTTCATATGTCGTTTGTTTACTAAAGCATGATTCTGGACGTAGCAAGCCGTGCTAATAGCTTCGGCCCAAAAGAAACTAGGAAGCTTCGAATCGGCCAGCATAGTACGCGCAACCTCTATAAGAGTGCGATTTCGTCTTTCTGCTACTCCATTTTGTTGTGGAGTTCGAGGTGCACTGTACTGTTGCTCAATTCCCTTTGCAGCACAAAATGTGTCCATGGTGACATTTTTGAATTCCGTCCCATTGTCTGATCGAATAGCCTTGACATTTGTACTGGCTTGATTTTCCACCAAAGTAACGAATTGTTTGATCAACCCCGCAGCCTCATTCTTGTGACTTAGAAAGTACACCCAGGTGTAGCGCGAGAAATCATCGACTATCACGAGACAATAAGCCTTCTTGCCAATACTTAACACATTCACTGGACCAAAGAGATCCATATGAAGTAATTCAAGCACAGCTTTGGTTGAGGGGGTAGACTTAGATTTATGAGGCTTTCGATGAGCTTTTCCCTTTGCACAAGCAACACACTTTTCTACCAACATAAAGTCTTTGATTGGTAGATCACGGACCAGTTGACCTTTGGCAAGACGATTCAAGTTCTTCATATTCACATGTCCAAGACGACGATGCCACAATAAACCATCATGTTCTGATATCTTCGAAAATAGACAAGTAATTTCTTCACACGGTTTTTTGTTCATATCAATGACATAAGCATTTCCCTTTCTCTCAGCTGTCATCAAAAACCAATCTTCAGGAATGACAATCCCTGGTTTCAAAACATAGCATCCTTTCTTTGTAAAATGAACAGAATTTCCTCGATCACAAATTTTAGAAATGCTCAGCAGATTGTGTTTCAGTTCTGGGACATAATTCACATTTTCGAAGCTTAACACGCCGTTTTTCACTGTTCCCTTCAACGTGATTCTTCCAGATTCTCCTCCCGCAAAAGAGACATATCCACCGTCAAATTCTTTTACATTGACCAGTTGAGACAAGTCTCCCGTCATATGCCTGGAACAGCCACTATCCATGTACCAGAGGCGCACGGTAGTCCTCCACAGCTGTTCCTGCACGATTAGCGGGATCAGTTAGATTTAGGAACCCAGCCCATAGTGGATCTGGGTTTCCCTTGTGCATCAAAGTAAGTCACTCTCTGCCATACCAAATTATCTTGATTTAAGAATTTCGAAGGATTTTTAACAGCAGACTTTCGATGAGATGTATGAGACGAATTGGAATGCATGGTCTTAGTTTTAGGTTTCCAATGCTTATTTGACCATTGAGAATTGTAGTTACCAAACGCTTTATATTGATCTTTTCGAAAATCCTTTTGTTGATTTTGATTTCTATGTTTGGCCGCATTCCAATCTTGATCAGAAGGCTTAGCCTTACGATAGTCATTCCTCATTGTCTTAGACCTTTTAGTTGTCACTGACTCTGAATAACGATATCGGTTTGGCTTGACTTTCTGATTTTGTGCATATTTATTTTTAGACTGCACACTTGGGAGATGAACACAGTTTCTGGCGATGTGTCCGGCAATTCCACAAATGAAACATGTTTGACGTTTCAATCTGTGGAAGTTTTGATGCTTCATAGCAGGCATGTATCTTTTGGGTTTATGAGAATGAGCTTGATTTATGTTCTTTGCTTGGTTAACTTGTGCCTTTTCTGAGCATTTAGGTACCTGTTGATCAGAAGTAGAACTGGCACAAGTATGAGATTTAGATGGATTAGATTTATCCTTATCAGTATCATTATGAAAAGATGTTTCAGACTCAGAGTTAATTTTCTTTTCAGAAACCTTTTCTTGTAATTTTTCATTCAAAACAATCACTTCTTCCTGTTGAAAATCAGATTCAGTTTTAATCTCGGAAGATGTAGGAACTTCATCAACATGTATTTCATCAACACATGTATCATCTGAGTTTGACAAGGGTTCCTTTTCATCCTCGGTTTTTAATGGGGTCCCACTAGGTTCAACATTAGGGACTTCCTCTGAGACTGATTCAGAAGAAGAATCAGAACATGGTTGATTCTCTTTAGAAGGAGTTTCAGTGGTTTCACTGAATGCATCCTGAGGGACCTCACCTGTCATACTGTCATCAGCAGAAAAGTTAGAGACATTAGAATTAGAATCACAATTTTTATCTACTGAAAAACATCCATCATCATGCACATTATTCAAAGTTTCATCACAAGCATCCATAGTTTTGCCCAAAACAGCAGGCCCAAAAGAAGACGAAACATAACTACGAAACGAGTTCAAAAACGATTGACCAAACACATAACCAGAATTAGTTTTTATCAAAAGTAGGTTTAGAAACATCAGAATCTAAAGACGGTTCATCCCCAAACACATCACCCCATCCTACTTCAGGTACTTCATCTGCACATGATGAAGAAACGTTAGGATCAAAAGTACCTTTGGAAACAAAACTAACTGGTTTAACCACCTATTTTTCAGCAGGTCTGACATTTACTGATGACTTACAGTTTTTGGGACCATAAGTCATTTTGTGTTCATTCAGCATCTCCTCCTCCGTCATAGGTAAATAAGTATAATTGTCATTGTAAGGAGGAGGAGCCTGATTAAAACCCAATCCCAACCCTTTTCTTTTCTGATATGCCAGCTGTTGATTACACAAATTCTCGACCAATTTGATGGAGGAATCAAATTTTTTTATATTTAACTCATTTATTTGATACTTATCTCTAACATCCTCCAGCTCTTTAGTCACATTGCATAATTTTTCTTTAACCATGATGAGTTGGGCTGTTGCTACACTAACATCATCCTTGAGTTGGATGATGTCTTTTCGCTGAGCTTCTATTTTCTCTTTAAAAAGTTTTTCGTTATTAGCCAAAGTAAAATTTTTTCTTTTAATTTCATTGTAGTCTTCAATTAGCTCAGCGTTGTGTATTCTATAGGCTTCAACTCGTTCTCTACACTCAGGAGTACAGAAAACAGAAATTACCTCTTCCTTGGTGAGACCTTTGACTGGAGCTGAAAGAATCTGAGTCATGAAAGCCAAGTTTTCAGCTGAAACCTCCTCCTCAAGTGCTGAAGTCTCATTTTCAGGAACAGAAGCTTGATCATTTGAGGCCACAAAAGCAATGTTGTTTGAATCAGACTGGTTTTCTGGAGCTGAGATGTTTAGTCGTTCAATTTCCGAATTCCAATTAAAGTATGAATCAGGTTGAACCACCAAGGCTTGAGCTAATCCCAGAGGTTGAGGACTTCCACTGGCAGCAGCATCAGCAGACATAGTCGATGTGGTTACAAGAGCTCTTTCTCGATTAGGTGTGGCAGGAGTAGCAGGTTTGACTGGAGTTTGCTCACTATTGACCCTCGGTTTGGTACAGTTTCTTGCCACATGGCGTGGTTCATGACAATTGTAGCAACGAAACTCAAATGGCATTTTTGTGGGTCCAGTAAAGGTAAGATATTCCCATTTGTTTCTCCCGGTTTTGTTAACAAAATTTTTGGCTCTAAAAGCTGCCATAGCCATCTGCCAAGTTATATCCATTTCTTCTACATCTTCGGGATGAATTTGATCTAAGTCATCCATAGAAAACTTAGGAGGATTGATTTTCCCGGCAGTAAAGGCATTCAAACAATTTATGACAGAAGCTGCTATACTAAGATTTTCTTTTGACTGTTGTGAGAAGAAAGCAATCATCTCGTTGTTAGCAGTGGAAGTTGACGAAGCAGCAGCAGTAGCGTTAGCAGAAGATGGTGCAGCCGCAGCAACAGCAGGTGCTGGAGTTCCAGAGTAGTAAACATTTGGTGAGGTAGGAGCAGCTTTAGCAGAAGCAGAATTGCTGAACATTTGAAAACCAGCCAGAGACACAAAAGCAGTATTATTGCTTGATGTCGAGGGTGTTGCAGTGAATCCAGCAGCCAACATACTATTCTTGTGATTTGTTTCTCTTTGTTTATCATCGAGCTCGCAGGCCTTAATGTGAGAAATCATTTCAGATAAGCTACATCTTGCAAGATCTTTGGTTTTCTTGATCATTGCGACGTGATGATCCCAACTCTTTGGTAAAGCATTTAGAAGCTGTCTATTAGATGAAGCATTTGACGTGTGCATTTCCTCCATCTGCATTTGAGTAACTAACTTAACGAATCTTTGAATTTGATTATCAACAGTCTCTCCATATATATGATTAAAATTATTGAAGCTTTGACTTAGCAGATTTCTACGACTCTCTTTCATATCTTCATTGCCTTCATAGACATCTATTAATGATTCCCACAATTCCTTAGCAGATTTGCAAGTGCGAAAACCAATAGCAATGTCTGGTCCCAAAGCCATGGTCAGGTACGAAAACGCCATATCATCTTCCTCAACAATTTTGAAATCTTCTTCAGTATACTGATCAACAGGCTTCTTCACTTTCACACTTTCATCAGTAGGACTATCCATCATAATTTCTCTAGGACCTCTTAGAATGCTTCGCCAGATTTTTGCATCTTTGACCTTAACATGTTTTTCGAAACGCCATTTCCACTCAGGGAATTCATTTCCATATAACAACCGGGGAACCCGAGTGGTGGTTCCAATGATGGAATCCAATTCTTGATGCTTAGACATAGCAGCCAAATCAACACTTTGATTATTTGTAGTCATGGTTACTCAATAACTTAATTAATTTGCTGATTAAGTATTTAAGTTTAAGAGTCCAAAAGTCCAAAAATCCTAAAGTCCAAAAGTAACGTTGCAAGAGTCGTTGCGAGTCGAGACAGGAGTCGAGACTGAATCAGTGAGTGAACTGAAGACTGAGTCGAGACTGAGGTTTCGAGTCGAGATCAGGAACAATTAAACTTGAAGCCAGTCGAGACAAATGATTTCGAGTTAAAAATGCCAACTCGAGACCACAGCAGTTGTGAGTCGAGACAAGATCGCGATATCCACTCGAGACGAATGAACTTGAGTCGAGACTAAGCTGAATAAGAGTCGAGACCAAGTTGAAATTGTGTCGAGACCCTGCAAAACAGATTTGTGAGATAAAAATAACTACGATTCCTGATTTTCAGCAGCTTCCAAAATTCAAAGATTTGAGATCTTTGAATTCTTATCCTCAACAATCCTCCGATAATTCAGCAAACACCTTATTCACGAATCACAAACCAAAATCAGTAACTTTATGCCAGAATTTGTGAAGAACAGTTTGAAGATGCAACTTCCGAAATCAGAATTACACCAACAAAACTGAAAATCTGTAGAACACACTTAGCAAAACGATCAGTAACAAATAAAGCCTTCTTGAATCCGAATGATATCAAAAACCGAACCAAGAATTGGTTTCTTGGCTCTGATACCAATTGTAAAATCCGAGAGGATCTCTCAATGATATCACTGTCAACTTGTGTAAGTGCGGAATCCAAACACAAGTGGATTCAAGAAAACAATTAAGAATAATAAGAACAATTATCAAATCAAAACTATCTTGCATTCACCTTTAAGATCGATGACAGATACAAGATAAACAACTGATCTCGAGTGACCTCTAAACCTCCTATCAAGCGATCAACCTACTAAAGGTTACAAAGGTTTACTTATATACTAACTAATGTGGGTCGAAACCACCTAGGCCCACTCGAGATCTCTACAAAACCCAAAATACATAATCGACCCAAAACAACTAGATTAAACATTACAAGATCAATCCCAAACTTTAATATCTCTCAATGTATAAACCTTGAGGTTCCAACAATCTAACCTTAAGAAATGCTTATCTGATGAATCACTGGTAGTACCTCTTCAAGATATAAAGGTAAATGAAAAGTTAAAGTTTGTGGAGAAACCTCTTCAAATAGAAGACAGAAAGGTCAAGCACCTCAAACACAAGAGATTGATTCTAGTTAAAGTAAAATCCGATTCAAGGAGAGGACCTGAATACACATGGGAGCTGGAATCCGAAATGAAACGAAAGTACCCTCATTTGTTCCAGTAAATCTCGAGGACGAGATTTTAAACAAGGTAGGGAGAATGTAACAACTCTCGCAAAATTTGTTATTTCCTATTCTAAATAAGTACATTAAGAAACCCTAATTAAAACCCCCAAGTGGTACAGTGCGACCCTAAATTTGAAAAACACCTGAAACCAGCAACAAGGCCCCATAAAACTTAAGGGGGGGGGGGATTCCATAATTACGTTTATCCTCATAAAAGGAAAATAAAACATGTAATTAGATTTTAAACAACTCACCTAGGCTATACAGGACACGAGGCTACCCTAACCTAAAAGGGTAGCCGTCGCGACATGCGCCAGGGACAGGGGAGGCTGGCGCGACACGCGGGGGAGACCAAAACTTAGTATAAATGCTAGGGGTTGGGACTTGAACTGTTTGCTTGTTATGACACTCAAAATCGTTTTATACGTTGTTATATACTCCGTTTCTTTCAAAAACATACACTGAGTCCCGAACCTCTACTACGATAACAGGGTAAGAACTCGATTACTGCTACGATACAATGCCCGATCGATTAAAACCGATCCAATGGATGTTTAAGTGCCACCCACATTGGGCTATACTTTGTCATTCGTCGTGAGGGTTTCGATCTCGTGAGATTATCGTAAATATTGAATTAAGTTACTGACCTAGTTTCGTTTGCATTTTATATTTAACTAGGTTACCATCCTAATCAGTAGGCAGGCTCTGACCGTTTAAACTTACAATGTGAGTCATTCTCTTTTTACCAAATTGTTTTCAAAACCCTACTTGTTTATAAAGTTGTAATTATAGTGATTAAGTCTTTGTAATCTTCAATTACTGCCGGTATGTGGGGTTTTGTATACACTACTTGATAATCTTCACCATTGGACAACGGGTTAGCCAATGTGTGATATGACCATAGTCACAGATCCGGTCGAGTGACAAATACCGATTTGGGGTAATTGGTTGATAAAAACATTGTAATCGCTCTTAATACTGTATATTATGACAATGTGTCTTTTGTATAAAATGGAATGCACTCGCCAGTATTTTCGCTGATAAAACCTTTACAAAACATGTTTCAGGTGATTTACTGTGAACAAGGAAAAGTGTCGCGTAGTACTCCAGCTTGAATGAAGTGGCTCAGTAAATAAATAACCATGTTTTCTGTAATCAGAGGATCTCCTAGTAAAAATCCTTTATTGTAAAAATACGGGGTTTGTCCCGATATTAATAATAAAATAATCCGGTGTTTTCCAATTTTAAACGGTCCTATTAAAAATTTCCGCTGCCAAATAAATACCAATATCACGGGTTTCTGTCCCGCGGCTTCCGAACTGGCAAAACGGGTGGGTCGAGGGCCGTGACATTTTTCCCCTAAAGACCCCCCACAACGCCCATCTTCCGCCCTCGAGGGCATTTTTTTCAAAAAAATATTGCTTTTGGCATGCTTTTTTCCACGACTTGCTTCATTGGTTTTGGCCAATGACCCTTGATCTTCTTTTTGTTTGTCCAATAAGATTTTTTGATGGTTTTTTTATTTAATTTTATTACACCTTTTTTAACATAATGCCCCACAATGCTCACATCACTACTACACCCACTTTAGAAAAATGTCTCATAATGCTCCATTGCTGACTGAACTATCACATAGCGTAAAATGTCCAAACTAGGAGCATTATTTGTGTCTTTCACTACACATGATGTTAGTTAGCAAATCAGTATGGTATCTTATTGTTAGTATATGTATGCTAAACGTGGGAATATAAAGGGCCACTATTTTAAGTTTTAAACTGGTTACCAAAACTTAAAATATAATGTTAAATAATTGAAATTTTGTGCAAGTGTCATTTAAATTCATACTTACATGAGATTTGTACCAACCATTATTCGTTCTACACATGAAAACTTTAAGAATTTATTTTTCGTTTTGCATTTCGAATTTGTGACTTGGTTTTGTTAAAGCTTGATTTTTAGGGCTAATTATGAAAGGATTATTAAAAAGAAAGTTTCAATCAAAATCGTGTTTAAAAGATGAAAACTCTTAGGGAACAACTTTGAAAAATTGTAATGTTTTTTTTTTATTCTTTTTGAATGACATTGTATTTTTATTGTGCGTTTTCTAATTAGTAATAATCATATATTTTTATTATAATATTGTATTTTATTATGTTCCTTGTCCTGATCCAACCTGAACGGTGACCGAGCCAAAAATTATAACGTTGGGTTGTGAAAAATATTAACACCGAAAAAAGGAGATATCCATTAAAAAATCATGGGTCCACTACCGATTGTACCATCCTAGATAGTCATTGTGAATATGTGAGATATTGGACTCAAAATGAATATCCGAATTTATATATACCCTTGATGCATTCTTGTACCATGGTTGTGAACTAGAGTATAACTCCACATTTAAGGTGTTTGTAAAGTGAAATTTCATGATGTATGACATCAAAAGAAGTCTCTGCACAAGCATTAGAAAACAAATATTTATGTTATTATTTGTAAAATGCAGGTTCTAATAAAATATAAAGAATATTAATCAGTTATATTTTTTAATCTAAGGATTTCCAGATAGTTTAAGTTTACTTTTCAAATTTCCACCAAATTATTGGTTATTATTTTTATATTTAGTATGAATAAATTAAAATGTAAGAATCCAGAAAACAAAATATATCATTTTTGTTTGATCCCATGTCCAGGCTACCCAAGATTTATTATAATAAATAAAATATTAATAATCACATAAATACATTATCATCCTAAGATTAGTATTTAAATGGACTTTAAAATTCATTATTATAACAAGTGAGATGTGGAATAAAACCAAAAAAGATGCTTTTAGATGCTGAGTATAGTCTTCTCATTGAATTTATATATATATATATATATATATATATGGTGGGAATCTAAATTGAACAATAGTGTATTTGCGAACTGAGTGAACAAATCCTAACCATTAATTTACACACTTGAACCTAATCATATATATATATATATATATATATATATATATATATATATATATATATGAGAAGAATCCGTTAGGAACCACCTTTTTTTTTAATATTTTTTATAAAAAAATCGTTGGATTTCGTTACCAAAAAAAAAAATTTGGCTACTAAAAGTAGCGATTTCAATGTAAATAATATTAAAAAAATTTGTGTGTTTTTTGATTTTTTTATATTTTTTGGGGGTTTAGTTTTTAGCATTTTAGCTTTGGGGGGGGGGGGGGGGGTTTAGGTTTTTGGTGGGTGGGGGAGGGGGGGTTAGGTTTTTTTTTTTTTGTTGGGGGGGGGGGGGAGGGGTTAGTTTTTTTAGGTATTTTTGGTTGTGTTCACATTGTTTCTCGCGGTTCTCGCAATAAAGGTGGTTCTCGCATGAATCAAAGATAAAGGGGAAACAAAGCAAAAAAGACTTAAATTTTAAACATGCATAACTAATACTAGTATGGTGGCCGCGCGATGCGACGGGAGCGACAAATCACATTGCTATACTCGTTTTTGGTAGTTTACTTATTCAAATAATATTTATTGTATTATCATTGTGATAAACGAAGTAATCGGGTAATCCATTTCGTTGTGTTGTGCATGATTCAGTCGGTTCGGTTATTATCTTCAAACGAAGCCGAAACCAAAGTCGTCGGTTAGTCTATTTTATTAACCAACCGGTTTTTAGTTAATCAGTTCGGTTTATTCGATTAGGTTGAAGATTTTTGGGGTTGGTTCATTTAATTTCAGTTAATAGCAAAAAACCAAACTTGGGCTAAAACTTTTGCTTAGAAATATATGAAATTCAGGTATAATTACATGAATAAATATATATATATATATATATATATATATATATATATGAAATAGAGATATAAAATACGACATATATGAACCGGATGTATAAAAGCTAAAAATATATGAAAATATGAATGATTCAGTTCGGTTCAGCTAATTTTAGTTAAACAATAGTAAAAAAATTGATAGTCGTTTTTGTTAACTCAGTTTTCAATTTTCAGTTAATTCAGTTTTTAGTTGACTTTGGTTCGGTTGCGTCTGTTTTCGGTTTAGTTTAGGTTAACGATTTTCTTATTGCTCACCAATAACCGATTTTGGTTTATAACCAATAGGTGCACGTGCGATGCGGCGGGAAACACAGATATAGCCACAGTGTCCATTGTTCAGTTGCTTAGATTACAATCCTCAATTGAAATCGAGGTCATCGATTAATCTATTTTATTAACCCATTTGTTTTCAGTTAATCGGTTTGGTTTATACAGTTAGATTAACAGTTTTTTATTTGATTCATTTAATTTCGGTTAATATCCAAAACCAAACTTAGGCTAAAACTTTTGATTAGAAATACATAAAATTCAGGTATAAATATATAAAATGGAGGTATAAATACATAAAATAGGGGTATAAATATGAAATACATGAACTGGAGGTATAAAAGCTAGAAATATATGAAAATATGAATTGTCCCGTTCAGTTAATTTTGGTTAAATGAGGGTACAAAAAATCGATAACTTGTTAATTGGGGTTTCTCGGTTCGGTTTCGGTTAACGATTCAGTTATTACTCACCCTTAGACACTGTTAATCACGTAACATATCATAAGTTATGATTTCGGTTCGTCACGGTACTTTTGTTTTTTTAAAAACATTATAGTTTATAAGATATGACAAGAATACGTATAAGAAATATAAGTTTGTTGTGGAGGGTGAAAAGTGTAATTAATTACCCATAATTGTGTTAAAACTCAGGGATTTAAGTATAATAAGATTGGAGGCTAAAATTTAATTATTGTTTATGTGACAACCCGTACTTCCGAGGTTAGCATCGTTTTATACACGCTTATAAATTACGTTTCGTTGCGTGTTATAAGTTAACATATTTACGTTAAACTAAAACCCAAACTAACTATATGTATATATGTATTTTTTTACGAAACAAATGACTCAGAACCAAATCATGATTATGGCCCAAACACCCTTGTTCCCTAACTTGTCTACGACCCAAACTCAAGCCCAACCGCCATCCCTTAACACTCCTAAGCTTAAGGGCCCAAGTGAAGTGAAGACCACATATGTTTTCGGCCCACTCCTACCCCAAATTGTCCCACACCCTTAAATCCCTATATACGTATTAAGCATGTCTTCTGCCAAAAGGATTTTGAAAACCTGATTTACGATTCAAGAACTCCTCCTCAGCCTCTCTACAAATCGAAGAAGAACAAGGAGAATCAAGAATAAAACCTTTAAGCCTTCAAGCTTCTAGCAATCCACATCACTTCCTTACTTCGGTAACATATTTAGTTTGGTTTTTGTTACGTTTTAATCGTATAAAACATGGTTGCGTTTCTGGATTTCTTTGCATGTTCTTGATGTTATGATGATACTTGTAGTTCAAGTTGCAAGGAATCATGTGTATTTGATGATTGAGTCGATTATGGGTTCGGTTGGTTAATTAGGGTTTGAGATACTTGGAGTTAGGTTATTAAATTTATACACTAAATAGTCTTATGTATCCGTACGGATCTCCAAGTGGAATCGGGTCAATCGGGTAATTGAGGATTTTAAATGAACTTTTCCGTAAGTTGCAATCAGAAAGTGACGAATCTGGCCACTACATAGTAAATGATTTTTCTTAATTTTTGTATAAAGAGTTAGGCCTTGTTGATTTTACACAGCCTAGCCAACCAAAATACGCTGAACATAAAATATTCGTAATTTTTGAAGCTTGTTTACTATTTTAATAAAATCACCGAAAACAGCCCAGTTTTAGGAGTCAAAGCTGAATTATGACAAGTTGATTTATATGTGTTTGCATGTTGCTTATACTATCATGGAATGCATGAACTTGATTGATACTTATGTGAGAATTGTTTAACATGTTGGATGTTATGGTGATGTGCATGTATCTATTTGGTTAAATGGTCACATGTCAACGTGTTGTCTGTTATGTGCTAGATGCATGTGGAATTTCATGTATCGCACGAACACGCCCTAATGATGTAACAACCCCACTTTTCGAAGTCAAAGTACAAGTCAAAGTCAAAGTCAAGATCTTATTTAGATCTGACTTTTCTTGCTTAATTATTTCTTTGTACTCTCGAGACTCGATGTACGATATTGTGGTTACGATTTTAAACGCTATTTTAAACTATGATTTATTAATATGTGAAGTAACAACGCGATAAACGCTGGAATCATACCGAAAAACGCTACTATACTAAACGCTATTGTTACTACCGCTATCACATCGCTATCGCAAACTCGAAACGCATTTATGGTTATTGTTCTATGTGTGTATGTTATTATGTGTTACTTGTGTGTGCCATATATATGGTTTGAGATGTTATTCGCGAACGCAATCGCAACTCTATCGCATCGCAACTCGAAACGCAGACTTTCTTTTAGGATTTTTATGAGTTATATTATTTGTGTAACTACTTGTTTAATGTTATCGCACCGCTTACTTGCAACTCGCTTAAACGCAACGCAACACTCAACGCACGAAACAAAAGTCGGAAAACCAACTCACACAAGCCGTCAGATCCAATGACCCTTCAATCGAATGGTCATCCAGCCAGATAACCATCCGATTGGATGGCCATCCGATCGATTGGCCCTCCGATCCACTTAACCCTCCACCGCCTCTCACCATCTCACACTATAAATACTCACCTGTCACGTCAACTGTTTATTGATGTGACAGCCCTATCCGACCAGCATGCTCTCAAGCACTTTTCTCTCGATTCCAAGCGATTCTTGTAAGTTTTCTTCCTAAATCTTGTACTTCTATCTTCATTACACACATCTCCATTATCTCATCCATCAAATCTTACATTTTCACCATGGAAATCACCTGATTTGGGCTATTTTAGGGTGACGTCACCACGGGTTCTTATGAACCCTGAAGTGTGACATCATCTCATCAAGATTCGTCCAGATTTAAAGGATTTCTACAAACCTTTACACTGATTTCAACAAGATCTAAACATTTTTAACTGGATTCAAACTTTTCTTCAACATTTCTCACTTTTCACTCAAGACCGATGGAATCTAGACTCGTTCAGGCTCTCCACTCATTCTCTAGCGGAGAACCGGTCTGAGGACAGATTTCTACCGAAGAGACGACCGTTTCACGGGTTGAACATTTAACTCCGTCAAGGACAGTTAAGTTTGATCGAATGGGTGATTCCCAACCGATCGACTGAGTTGGAATTGGTGTGGTTTCCGTTGTTTGACACGTCGTCACCCCATCTCCGTTAAACTTCAAAACTTTTAACTTAGAAATTTTACTGAGTATTCAAAATATCAGATCGCCGAACGAATAGCCATCCGATCGGATGACCATCCGATCGAATGACTATTCGACCAGGTGACTTGTAACTTCAACACTTAAACAATTTTTCAAAAACTTCAAGGGATATCAGCTTTTCAATCGAATGGCCATCCATCCGGATGACCATCCAATCGAATGACTTGAATTATATTACAACAAAAACTTCAAAAGTTAAAACATGTTACAATACACTTCCTCGGTTGAATGACCAACCGATCGAATGTTCATCCGTCCGGATGACCATCCATCCGAACGGTCATCCGACCGACTCACCATCCGATCGCTTAACTCACCTAACGCACTGTTACGCGCCATTCAATGCTTACACTATCGTTCGGTACTCAGGCTAACCTCCAACCGCTCCCTTCAATCCAAGGCAGTGTATATATTTAGTAAACACATACTGTGAGTATACTCAAACCCATTTTCCTTTAACGTACTTTTGGGTGTTACATACGTTACCTATATCAAATCACATCGAACACACAATGCAAACACTTTTAAAGCTAATCTCTCTCGCATGTTATACGTGACTCGATGAATGCTTGTATGTTATGTTTACACAGTGTTTGTTTGCCTGACACCTTAGCAACGATAGTACTATAGTTTGGACTCAGCACCTGTCGTGGACAGGGGTTATTAAGGGTTTTACATCACATGGTCACAGTGGTTATAATGTGTTGCGCATTCTACAACTCGCAATCATGTCGGTTGCATACTTCATTGTCAATAGCTTACTAGCTTCACATTTATACGTGTTACATGCTGGTTATGCGTAAACGCTTTCGCTATAATATATGCTATTAACGTATGTGACAGGTGTTTAGATGCTATGTTTGCCGATCTTTTATGGAATCAAGATAGCGGTCTAGAAAATACATCAAATAGAAAATCTAGGTTGTCGAACTTGTTTTGTTTGATAGAAACTCATTATCTGTAATAATTAATTGTCGAATATTTGTTGATTGGTATGGGACAATTGACCTTAAAAATATTGGTAACATTTAGTTGTTATGGATCTCTTGAGCAATCTGGTTCGCCTAGTGTCACGCCCCGATGTTTCCGCCATCAGTTGGGGTGTGATAGATTGGTATCAGAGCCATAACTATAGGGAATTAGGCGAGACTCGACCTAGTCTGGGTCGATGTCTTAGAACTGACCTAGTCTATAGTCTAAGTACAAACAGACCGCCTTGCGCGACCCAGTCGGGGTTTTGCACGAGCTTACTCTTTATACTCTCGCTTGTACTTGCTAAAATTACACCCCGCACGAACACCGCATGCTACCATTTCGTGCAACTCCTCAGTCTTTCCTAAGGCTGATAACACACACATTTTTAGAAAACATCCACACTACACCAACAAGTGATTTGGTCGAGATTAGGTGTGAAAACCCATAACTCTCGATAGAATCGCTCACTTCACGCGTATTTTTACTATTAACACGAGAATTTTCGTTGAGTCAGGAGTGAAATCCATATCTCGACAAAATTATCCCTCTCTATCTTGTGGATTACCACACTACCAGGAATAAGTTGTAAAGCTAGGGGTGAAACCCGCATCTTAATGACTTATTCCGCTCTCTATTTTGGTTTTAAAAAACTCTCACCAAAGTCTCGATGGATTCCAATGACGCGAGTCACATAGCAGCCAAAAGGGATGCGTGTCGTTCGCCATGATCTGGCGAGAGCACAGTCTCTTAGGTCAGAGCGTGTACTCGAGGTCCTTATGGATAGTCGAATCACTTTGGGTAGTCGATGTCTCACACCCAAGACGCTCGGTTTCGATTCTGAGCTCGCAGCCGCTGATTCGTTGATTTTATGTGTATTTACATGTTTATTTTGTTAGCGTTTTGAGATTAAGAACGATGTGCTCTATACTGATGGTTTCGATTTAACGCTCCTTGCTCTGCAAAAACACACACAACTCACAACAACGCTAACAAATCGCAGACACACTATCAACTATTCGCTGTTTACGCTACTCGCTATCGCTACTCGCACTCGCAACTCTCGATCGCTTTACGCCGCTGTGAAAGATAGGTGAATACGTGCAAAATATGGAGGTGAATACGTGCAAAATATAGGTGAATACGTGCAAAATATGTGCTTACGTGGATTACGTGCTTCTGTGCCTATGTGCTTACGTGCTTATGTGGATTATGTGTCTACGTGACTATGTGCCTATGTGTTAGACGTGTTCCTGATGCTTTATCTAATAAATATAAGTATACTTGTTAAACACCGTATGGAGGGATTCGATCGTATCTCCTAAATCATACGAGGATGTCTGCTGCAGACAATGTCTTCCCTTGGTTTGCACACTCGGAGAAACGCTAAGAGAAGCAGAGATGACAAGCGCATTGCATCTCTAGTCGCCAAGGAAATGGCCAAAGTCATACCTCATATCGTGAGCGAGATCAACGAGGTGAAAAGCAACTCCTCTGTCGAATCTAAGAGCAACTCTCCGAAAGCTCCCTTCAGCTTTAAGCAATTCAAGGCCTGTGGCCCTAAGGACTTCACTGGTGAAGATGGGCCCAACGCCATATTTCAGTGTTTTGACTCAATTGAAGTCACTCTTCGTCAAAGCGGATGTCAAGGCTCTGGACTGGTGGACTACAGAGCGAAACAGGCGTGGGAACGACGCAGCCTATGGATTTTTTCAGTCCAAGGCTCTGGACTGGTGGACTGCTAACGCAACTGGATTTTTTCAGTCCAAGGCTCTGGACTGGTGGACTGCAGAGCAAAACAGGCGTGGGAACGACGCAGCCTATGGACTCTCTTGGGAGGAACTGAAGGAAATCATGATGAAAGAATTATGTCCCCCACATGAAATCCAGAAGATGGAAAACGAGTTTTGAAATATCAAGCAAGAAGGTGGCGACAATGCTGGTCTCACTGCTCGCTTTAAGCAGCTCAGCATCATCTGTCCTGGTCAAGTCTCAACCCCCGACATCACAATCAAGAAATACATTCGCGCTCTACCTGATTGTGTTACCGATTTTGTTCAAGCAGCCAAGACTACCACCGTTGAGGAGACCTTCCAACTCACTGCTGAGATCAATGATAAGCGAGTTTTGGCAGGTTATTTCAAGACCTCAAGCAAGAATCTCGATCAGGTCACTGCTACTTCTGCTACTCCCGCTGCTGAAACCGCCACACCTCAAACTTCAAAGTCATCACGTCAAGGACACAAACGCAAGGATAACAACAAGAACTGTGTTGTCACTGACGCTCCTCTCAACGTTGTACCCGCTCAACTCCACCAGAACCAGAATCGCCAAGTCACAGCTCCCGTGACCAATGCACCACCTGCAAAGCATGCGTACACTAGTACTCATCCTCTCTGCCCTACTTGTACTTGCCATCATCCATCTGGGATAGCTTGTGGTTTTTGTGTCCACTACAACATCTACGGACACTTCAGAGCGAACTGTCGCACTAGCCCACGTCAACAAGCTCAGGCTGTTCAAGTTCCTGTCCCGCCAGCTCAACCTCTTGCTATCCAGGGTAATCCAGCAGCTCATGCTCCCGCTGCTCATGCACGAGCCTGCTACGCATGTGGTGACCCTAATCATTTCACAAATGTCTGCCTGAACCGTGTGGTGAAACAAGAGCTGCAGCAACCACCGCAACAACAGCAACAACAACAACAACAACAACAACTATGACAACTCGTATTTCAGAACCCATCTTTGTGTTTAATGCGACGTGTATGAACTCTATGTGACTAATTGATATGTTGGTTTTAATGAATAAATGTTACATGTTATGTGATTTTGTGTAATGTATGTATATAATGTAATCGCACAAGCCCATTCGGGCCACACTCCTTGTACTCGAAACCCAAGGGCAACCCATGAAGGGTTCGGCCCACTCTGTTAGCTCGTATAACACCTAGGGTGTTAGTATAAATCCTACACTTCACCAAAACACACAAAGTTTAGCAAACCCTAAATCTCTCTCCCTCTCTCTCTAGAAGCCGACGGCCACATTCCTCTTCCTCAAAGACTTTCTTGATTCGGATCATCCTTGTTCAACCTTCTAACCTGTTAGTGTTATATCATTGTTTGATCTTGGATATGATTGATGTTTGTTGAACGAGTAGCTATGCGTTATTTGATGCTTGATGTTTAAAGTGTTATGTTAGTAAAATACTTGATGAACAATATGTTAGATCATCGATGAATGCTTTGATGTTGATATAGATAATCAAGAACCGAATGGATGTAATATAATTGGCTGTATGTATGTGTATTCGGACCAATGATATGATCAAACATAAGTTGTTGTACGATGATTTGAAACCAATGATTTGATAGTCTAATGTATAAGTTATTATTTATGTTTTGAATATAATTAGGGTTCATAAGAATTTGAGGTTAAAAACCCTAGTTTGATCGATTGTGGTGTGATTGGAAACTGTTATTTGAATATTGCAAATTAATTGGAATTAGTAAACTAATTGCATTAAATTAGGAAAGTTTTAACCGTTCGCACAAGCCGATCGCACAAGTTAAGTATATTAGGGTACAACAGTTAAAGCACCATGTACAACCTCCTAAAGCACAGTCGCACAACATCTTGTGGATCACACAAGGTTGTGTTGATCGCACAAGATGTTGGGCCACTTAACTATTTAAACTGTTGGGCCGGACAGCCCAAAAATCCAGTCGCACAAGCTGTTCCTGAACGCACAAGTCCCTTGGATGGCACAAGTTGATTTTCTGCTTATTTGGTTGGGCCGTGTGAATGTTGGGTTGCTTATGTTATTGGGCCAGGTTCGTTTCAGTTGCACAACCCGTTGTGAGTCACACAAGTGGTGCTGGACGCACAACAGGTTAGGCCGAATATTATTGGGCTTTAATTATCGAATCGCACAAGATGATTGGGCCGTTGAACTTGTGCGAGCCCAATCATCTAAGTCGCATAAGTTTGGATATGATGTATACTTGACTGTTAACGTGTTGAATGTGTTTGCCATGATCATTATGTGTTCGTAACCTGTTAGTTTATGTGTAAACCTATGTGCACTACTTGAACCTAGACCTGACTCGTATGGTAACCATGTTAGGACGTGGTTGACCACATATAGCTCAAGTGACCTTTTCGTGTAGCTGCCGAGCTAACCTAAGGTGAGTTCACTTTCTACAAGGCATGGGAATTCCCGATGGTTTGGGAATGGGTTAAGGAACTAAAATGAACCTGCATATTCTCCTTGGGTAGAATATGTGCCTCCATCCTCCATAGGAAGGATGACAACATATAACTTACTAGACAAAACTCTATCTTGAAGTCCCTCATTTTTATATCAACTTAATCGCCGGGCCAATGGCTAGCGGGTCATTAGTTAAATAGCGCTATTAGGTTTGACAAGCCTCACACCATGCCGCAGAGGACGGGAGTGGACTAATGGATCCGGGCACTTAGTCAATGATGATAGACATTGACGCAGGGCACATAAACATGTCTACAGTCAGTGGTCGATATGGTAACGGGTCTAGTAGTTAACATTTGGTAGCCCCCACTGGTATGGTTTGGGAAACGAGGAACTGATTAACAGATGGTTTTCGAAAGAACTTATGGTTTTTGGAACAACTTTAAAATGGACAACCAACTGTGAACTCGCTCAACTTTGTTGTTGATTCGTTGCTACATGCCTTGCAGGTCATTAGGTGCTTAGATGGAGCTTGCACGAGAAGGAGAGGCTGTTGTGGGACATGGACTGTTGAGTTCCATGTTAAACATTTGAACTTTTAAACTTATGTTTTGGTTTTACACTTTATGCTTCCGCTGATAACTTGAACTTAGTTAATTTGTTTTGGACACCAATTATATTGTGTTTGGTTTTATATTTACTTTAATATGTTGTTCAATATGATTGGTGGCTTGATCCTGGTCATGTCACGCTCCCTGCGGTCATACTCCGCTAGTGGATTTTGGGGGGTGACAGATTGGTATCAGAGCCATTGGTTATAGTGAACTTGGTTTTAAAAAAGGGAAAAGCTTTTTGACAAAACTAGACTATAACCTGTACAGTGCTCAACGATCCACAACGACACTTCGCTCCACGTGCAAGACTCAACACTATAGGTAATATGATTTGTGTTCATACTACTTGCATGTTAGTTTAAGTAGTGCATTGATCATGGTATGCTTAGTTAGCGTAACAATTGTTGCTTGAAACCTTGCGTGCTTACTCTCTTCTGTCCTCCCATACTTACGCACTGTCGCAACACCATTCTCACTTGTGTTTCCTTCGATGTGAAGATCATGAGTGGATGCCTGAACTTGACACAAGCCCAGCTGACGGCTCTAATCAACGAACGAGTTGCTGAGGCACTCGCAGCAGCTCCAGTAGGAGGTATAACCTACCATTTTGACCTATCCTAGGATGTTTTTAGATCCTGCTCTTGCGAACCAACTCTCGTGCTTAATATTGTCTCTTCTTTCTCGCGCAACAGGTCAGCATGCTCAGCCTCCCGTGTGTACGTTCAAGACCTTTATGGACTGTTGACCTAGTACCTTCAATGGTACAGAAGGAGCTGTAGGCCTCCTCCATTGGTTCGAGAAGCTCGAATCTGTCTTCGAATGTGTGAATGCCCTGTTGCTAGTAGGGTGAAGTTTGTTACGGGAACTCTTGAAAGTGTTGCGCTCACATGGTGGAACGCTCAGGTTCAAATGCTAGGGTTGGCAGCTGCTAATGCCACCCCATGGAACGACTTTAAGGATCTGATCAAGGAGGAGTATTGCCATCGTGATGACATCCATAAGCTGGAAGTGGAGTTTTACAACCTAAAGATGATGGGGTCTGAAATCATGGCATATACTGAGAGATCAAACGAACTAGCTGCTTTGTGTCCTACTATGGTGGACCCTCCCTGCAAACATATCGAGCTTTACATCAAGGGTTTAGTGCCAGAGATTCAGATTATGGTGAATTCGATGAACCTCCTCACGATTCAGCAGGTCATTCGACTATCCTACCGTCTCACTGATCAGGCAGTTGAACAGAACAGGCTGCCAAAGCGTATTGGCGCTACCACTACATCTGATGCTCCTAGTGACAACAAGCGCAAATGGGATGGAAATTCAAGCAAGGGTTCAGCTTTTGTTCAGTCCCAGTCTCAGCAGCGAAAGACTGACGACTACAAGAGCCCTGGTCAACAAGGAGGATACAGGGGAAATCAGCCTAAGCGCAATCATTGTAATTTGCACCACAGCGGGCCGTGTAGCAAGGGTCGCTGTCATAGATGCAACAAACCTGGTCACACAGCAAAGGATTGCAGGAGCCCATATCCTGCGAATCAGAATCATCAGCAGCAGCAACAAGCTCCACAGAACCAGCAGCAGCAGCAACAACATGGTATTAACAAAGGGTGTTTTCAGTGTGGTGATGAAGGTCACTTCAAGATAAACTGTCCACAGCTGAACAAGAATCAGAACAACAACAATAACCAAGGAAATGGAAACAACATTGGGGGTAACAATGATGGCAATGGTGCCAGGGGACGTGCTTTTGTGATTGGTCAGGGTGATGCTTAAGTGTACCCCAATTCCCTTAGACACCAAGCATGTGGTAGAACTAGCAAACAGTAAAAGTCTTGAGGCCACGCACTTAGTTAAGGGTTGTAATCTTGTTCTTGCTGGTCAGACCTTCTCTATCGACCTTATCCCCATCGTTCTTGGTAGCTTCGACGTCGTCATTAGGATGGATTGGTTATCTCATCATCTAGCAGAGATCCTTTGCAAGGAGAAGATCGTCTGCATCCCTCGTTCTGGTGAGGAACCTCTTGTTATTCGTGGCAACAAGAGTGGTGCTGTCGTAAGCATCATTTCTTTCCTTAAGGCCCAGAAGTGTTTGCGAAAGGGCCACACTGCTATTTTAGATCTCGTTACGGACACCTCAGTGAAGAAAAAGAAGATAGAAGATATCCCGATTGTACGTTACTTTCCTAAGGTATTCCATGAGGAAATTACCTCGTCTTCTGCCTCATCGGCATGTTGGAGCAGCGCCTATAGCTCGCGCACCATATCGCTTAGCCCCATCAGAATTAGAAGAACTGTCTACGCAACTACAAGAGCTCTTGGACAAGGGTTTCATTCGTCCTAGCTCTTCGCCCTGGGGAGCTCCAGTACTGTTTGTGAAGAAGAAAGACGGTACCTTTCAAATGTGCATTGACTATCGTGAACTAAACAAGGTGACCGTGAAGAACCGTTATCTTCTTCCTCGCATTGATGACCTGTTCGATCAGTTGTAAGGGTCGAGCTTCTACTCTAAGATTGATCTGAGATCGGGCTATCATCAGCTGAGAGTCCGAGATGAGGACATCTCCAAGACAACGTTCAGGACTCGTTACGGCCATTACGAGTTTCTGGTCATGCCTTTTGGGTTGACGAACGCACCTGTGGTCTTCATGGATCTTATGAACCGAGTGTGCAAACCCTACTTGGATAAGTTTGTTATTGTGTTTATCGACGACATCCTGATCTATTGCAAGAGTCAGGAGGAACACAAGCGTCATCTACGACTCATATTGGAACTTCTTCGAACAGAACAGCTTTATGCTAAGTTCTCGAAATGTGACTTCTGGCTACATGAAGTTCACTTTCTAGGCCATGTAGTTAATAAGGATGGGATACACGTTGATCCATCCAAGGTTGACTCAATCAGGAATTGGCCTGCACCTCGTACACCAACTGAAATCCGTCAATTCTTGGGTTTGGCGGGCTACTACAGGAGGTTTATCAAAGATTTCTCAAAGATTGCGTAGCCTCTTACTGTTCTTACTCAAAAGGGTATCACCTACTGTTGGGGTGATGCTCAGGAATCCGCATTCCAGCAGCTGAAGTTGAAACTTTGTAGCGCACCTATTCTCTCATTGCCTGAAGGCACAGACGATTTTGTGGTCTATTGTGACGCGTCAATCCAAGGACTAGGTTGTGTGTTGATGCAATGTGAGAAAGTCATAGCTTACGCATCATGACAACTCAAGTTTCACGAAAAGAACTACACTACTCAAGACTTAGAGTTGGGAGCAGTGGTGTTTACTCTTAAGATATGGAGACATTACTTGTACGGTACCAAGTGCACCATTTACACCGATCACAAGAGTCTCCAGCATATCTTCGATCAGAAGGAGTTGAACATGCGACAGCGTCGATGGGTCGAACTCGTTAACAACTACGAATGCACAATCAGATACCATCCAGGCAAAGCCAATGTTGTGGTTGACGCCCTCAGCCGAAAGGAAACTAAACCTAAGCGTGTACGTGCGTTACAGCTTACCATTCACTCTAGTCTTCCCGCCCAAATTCGTGATGCTCAAGTCGAAGCATTGAAAGAAGAGAACATCAGGGCTGAGTCCCTGCAAGGATTGGAGAAACGGTTAGAACTAAAGGAAGACGGTGCTTACTACTTAGCGGGACGCATCTGGGTTCCATTTTATGGTAATCTACGTGAGCTTGTGATGGATGAAGCACACAAGTCTCATTACTCGGTACATCCTGGTTCTGATAAGATGTACCACGATCTCAAAGCTACATACTGGTGGCCCCACATGAAAGCTAACATAGCGACCTATGTTAGTAAATGTTTGACTTGTGCAAGAGTCAAGGTCGAATACCAGAAGCCATCAGGCCTACTCCAGCAACCAGAGATCCCGACATGGAAATGGGAGCAACTTTCCATGGACTTCGTTACTGGCTTACCTAGATCTCAACGAGGAAATGATACCATTTGGGTGATAGTGGATCGACTAACCAAGTCTGCACACTTCCTGGCTATCAAAGAAACGAATAAGTTCTCCACTCTGGCAGACATCTACCTGAAGGAAGTAGTTTCGAGGCACGGGGTGCCAACCTCCATCATTTCTGATCGTGATCCACGTTTTACCTCTGATTTGTGGCAAGCGATGCACAAATCCTTTGGCTCACGTCTCGACATGAGCACAACATATCATCCACAGACGGATGGACGGTCTGAACGTACCATCCAAACTCTTGAAGACATGCTTCGAGCATGCGTAATCGACTTTGGTAATGGCTGGGAGAGGCACCTACCTTTGGTAGAGTTTTCGTATAACAACAGTTACCACACCAGCATCCAGGCTGCTCCGTTCGAGGAATTGTATGGACGAAAATGCCGATCACCTTTATGCTGGGCAGAAGTTGGTGAAAGCCAAATCACTGGCCCAGAACTCGTCGTTGACACGACAGAAAAGATTGCCCAAATACGACAACGAATGGCGGCAGCTCATGACTGTCAGAAAAGCTATGCTGATAAACGCAGGAAACCACTCGAGTTCTAGGTTGGGGATCGAGTGCTACTAAAAGTCTTACCTTGGAAGGGTGTGATATGTTTTGGTAAACGAGGCAAGCTAAATCCACGTTATGTTGGACCTTTCGAAATCACTGAGAGAATTGGCAAGGTGGCCTATAGATTAAATCTACCTGAAGAACTCAGTGGAGTTCACAACGTATTCCATGTGTCAAATCTGAAGAAGTGTCTGTCAGATGAGACCCTCATAGTTCTTCTCAAAGAACTCACTATCGACGAGCAGTTGTGATTCGTCGAGGAACCAGTAGAGATTACTAACCGAGATGTTAAGGTTCTCAAGTGTACCAGGATACCCATTGTTCGAGTTCGTTGGAACTCCCGTCGTGGCCCAGAGTTCACCTGGGAACGAGAAGACCAAATGAAAGACAAGTATCCCCAGTTGTTCGAGAAAAGCGAAACCACTACTGAGGCTGAAGCTACTACGGAATTTCGGGATGAAATTCCAAACCAACGAGGGAAGGATGTGACACCCCAGGAAAACCAGGAAACCACGTTACCTAACGAGCTTCCTCAGTAACTACGTGCTAAATTTCGGGACGAAATTTCTTTCAACTTGGGGATGATGTGACAACTCGTATTTCAAAACCCATCTTTGTGTTTAATGCGACGTGTATGAACTCTATGTGACTAATTGATATGTTGGTTTTAATGAATAAATGTTACATGGTATGTGATTTTGTGTAATGTATGTATGTAATGTAATCGCACAAGCCCATTCGGGCCACACTCCATGTACTCGAAACCCAAGGGTAACCCATGAAGGGTTCGGCCCACTCTCTTAGCTCCTATAACACCTAGGGTGTTAGTATAAATCCTACACTTCACCAAAACACACAAAGTTTAGCAAACCCTAAATCTCTCTCCCTCTCTCTCGAAGCCGACGACCACATTCCTCTTCCTCGAAGACTTTCTTGATTCGGATCATCCTTGTTCTACCTTCTAACCGGTTAGTGTTATATCATTGTTAGATCTTGGATATGATTGATGTTTGTTGAACAAGTGGCTATGCGTTATTTGATGCTTGATGTTTAAAGTATTATGTTATTAAAATACTTGATGAACAATCTGTTAGATCATCGATGAATGCTTTGATGTTGATATAGATAATTAAGAACTGAATGGATGTAATATAATCTGCCGTATGTATGTGTATTCGGACCAATGATATGATCAAACATAAGTTGTTGTACGATGATTTGAAACCAATGATTTGATAGTCTAATGTATAAGTTATTGTTTATGTTTTGAATATGATTAGGGTTCATAAGAATTTGAGGTTTAAAAACCCTAGTTTGATTGATTGTAGTGTGATTGGAAATTGTTATTTGAATATTGAAAATTAATTGGAATTAGTAAACTGATTGCATGAAATTAGGAAAGTTTTAACCGGTCGCACAAGACCAATCGCACAAGCCGATCGCATAAGTTAAGTATATTAGGGTACTATAGTTAAAGCACTATGTACAACCTCCTAAAGCACAATCGCACAACATCTTGTGGATCGCACAAGGTTGTGCTAATTGCACAAGATGTTGGGCCACTTAACTATTTAAACTGTTGGGCCGGATAGCTCAAAAATCCAGTCGCACAAGCTGTTCCGGATCGCACAAGTCCCTTGGATCGCACAAGTTGATTTTCTGCTTATTTGGTTGGGCTGTGTGAATGTTGGGTTGCTTATGTTATTGGGCCGGGTTCGTTTCAATCGCACAAGTGGTGCTAGACGCACAACAGGTTAGGCCGAATATTATTGGGCCTCAATTATCGAATCGCACAAGATGATTGGGCCGTTGAACTTGTGCGAGACCAATCATCTGAGTCGCACAAGTTTGGATATGATGTATACTTGACTGTTAACGTGTTGAATGTGTTTGCCATGATCATTACGTGTTCGTAACCTGTTAGTTTATGTGTAAACCTATGTGCACTACTTGAATCTGGACCTGACTCATATGGTAACCATGTTAGGACGTGGTTGACCACATATAGCTCAAGTGACCTTTTCGTGTATCTGTCGAGCTAACCTAATGTGAGTTCACACTTTCTACAAGGCATGGGAATTCCCGGTGGTTTGGGAATGGGTTAAGGAACTAAAATGAACCTGCATATTCTCCTTAGGTAGAATATGTACCTCCATCCTCCATGGGAAGGATGACAACATTATACCTGCGTATTCTCCTTGGGTAGATTACGTGCCTCCATCCTCCATAGGAAGGATGACAACATATAACTTACTAGACAAAACTCTATCATGAAGTCCCTCATTTTTATATCGACTTAATCGCCGGGCCAATGGCGAGCGGGTCATTAGTTAAATAGCGCTATTAGGTTTGACAAGCCTCACACTGTGCCGTAGAGGACGGGAGTGGACTAATGGATCTGGGCACTTAGTCAATGATGATAGACATTGACGCAGGGCACATAAACATGTCTACAGTCAGTGGTCGATATGGTAACGGGTCTAGTGGTTAACATGGGGTAGCCCCCACTGGTATGGTTTGGGAAACAAGGAACTGATTAACACATGGTTTTCGAAAGAACTTATGGTTTTTGGAACAACTTTAAAATGGACAACCAACTGTGAACTCGCTCAACTTTGTTGTTGATTCGTTGCTACATGCCTTGCAGGTCGTTAGGTGCTTAGATGGAGCTTGCACGAGAAGGAGAGGTCATTGTGGGACATGGACTGTTGAGTTCCATGTTAAACATTTGAACTTTTAAACTTATGTTTTGGTTTTACACTTTATGCTTCTGCTAATAACTTGAACTTTGTTAATTTGTTTTGGACACCAATTATATTGTGTTTGGTTTTATATTTACTTTAATATGCTGTTCAATATGATTGGTGGCTTGATCCTGGTCATGTCACGCTCCCTGCGGTGATACTCCGCTGGTGGATTTTGGGGGTGTGACAACAGCGGCAGCCACAATAACAAGCAGCCTGTGGACGAGCTTTCAACATCAATGCTCGCCAGACCAAAGCTGACAACAATGTTGTCAATGGTACGTTTTTCATTAACGGTATTTATGCTTCGTGTTTATTTGATACTGGAGCTGATAATTGTTTTGTGTCATTTGAATTCGAAAAGCTCCTAAACCGTAAACGCACTAACCTCCCAACGACGTTCGACGTTGAAATTGCCATTGGAAGAGTCGTCATTGTTAGTTCCGTTCTATGTTATTGTACTCTTGAGCTCAACAATCACGTTTTCCCGATCGGTCTCATCCCGATGCAGCTTGGTAGTTTTGATATCATAGTAGGCATGGATTTTCTTCGTGAAAATCATGCTGAAGTTGTTTGTTTCGAAAAGATGATCTGTTTCTCTCTTTCAAACGGTGATCAACTCTGTGTCTACGGCGAAGTAGCTTCGAAGGAACTGAAACTCATGTCGTGCGTCCAAGCAAGCAAGTATCTCTGCAAGGAATACAAGGCTTTCTTGGCACACATCGTAGTAGCGGAGAAGGAAAAGAAAGAGAAGGCAATGGAAAAGGTGCTTGTGGTTCGTGATTTTCCAAATGTCTTTCCTAATGATTTACCTGGTCTACCGCCGTCTCGTGATATCGATTTTCGCATTGAACTCATTCCTGGAGCTAACCCTATCGCTAAAGCGCCTTATCGCCTCGCTCCGTCCGAAATGCGTGAACTTACGAGTCAACTCCAGGAATTACTTGATAAAGGCTTCATCCGCCCTAGCACATCCCCATTGGGTGCACCTGTCTTTTTCGTCAAAAAGAAGGATGGATCATTCCGAATGTGCATCGATTACAGGGAACTCAATAAGCTGACTAACAAGAATCGCTATCCCTTACCTCGAATTGACGATTTGTTTGACCAATTGCAAGGTGCTACGTGTTTTTCTAAGATCGATCTACGCTCTGGCTATCATCAGTTATGAATTCAAGAGGAAGATATACCTAAAACCGCTTTTCGAACCCGCTATGGCCACTATGAAATTGTCGTTATGCCCTTTGGTCTTACCAAATCCCCCGCAGTCTTTATGGATTTGATGAATCGCGTGTGTAAACCCTTTCTCGGCCGCTTCGTCATCATGTTTATCGATGATATCCTTATCTATTCTAAGTCAAAAGCCGAACACGCACAACATCTTCATTTGGTTCTCGAGCTACTCCTAGGAAATCGCCTCTACGCCAAATTCTCCAAGTGTGAATTTAGGCTTGAGGAGGTTCAATTTCTCGCTCACATTATCAATAGTCAAGGTATTCACGTCGATCCCGCAAAGATTGAAGCAGTTAAGAGTTGGATTACGCCAAAAAACCCATCCGAAGTTCGTTATTTCCTCGGATTGGCTGATTATTATCGCCTATTTATCGCTGATTTCTCAAAAATTGTCGTTCCTCTTACCTCTCTGACGCATAAAGACAAGACTTTTGTTTGGGGAACCGAATAAGAGGAAGTCTTTCAAACCCTCAAGCGTATGCTTTGCAACGCTCCTGTAATTGCGCTACCCGACGGAAACAACGACTTTGTAGTCTATTGCGATGCCTCTAACCTCGGTCTTGGTTGTGTCCTTATGCAACGGGACAAGGTTATCACGTACGCTTCTCGAGAGCTCAAGGTTCACGAGAAGAACCATACAACCCATGATCTCGAGCTCGGTGCAGTTGGTTTTGCATTAAAGATTTGGCGACACTACCTATATGGTACCAAATGTACGGTCTTCACCGACCACAAGAGCCTACAACACATCTTAAATCAGAAAGAACTTAATATGCGCCAATGCAGATGGGTCGAACTTCTCAACGACTACGACTGTGAGATTCGCTACCACCCAGGCAAAACAAATGTCGTTGCCGATTCTCTTAGCCGACAAAGCTATTTACACAGTGTTCGTAATGTTCAAGCCCCACACGACCGCGAGGCTCTTATTTGCGATGCTCAACATGACTGTTTTGCTGAACGCACCCTGAAGGATGAAAGAATTCTTGGATCCGAAAACCAATTAGTGAATAAGCCTAATGGTATATTTCACTATCTCGACCGAATTTGGATTCCCAATCGCAATAATCTCCGTGAGATATCGCTGAATGAAGCCCACAAGTCTCGATATTCCATTCATCCCGGTGCCGACAAGATGTACCAAGACCTGCGTGCCAGGTATTGGTGGCCTGGAATGAAGAAGGATATCGCTCTCTATGTTTCGAAATGCCTGACTTGCTCCAAGGTCAAGGCTGAACACCAGCGACCCTCTGGCTTACTCGAACAACCCGAAATCCCGATGTGAAAATGGGAGAGTATAGCTATGGATTTCAATACGAAACTCCCTCGCACGCCATCAGGTCACGATAGCATTTGGGTCATCGTTGTTCGTCTTACTAATTCCGCCCACTTTCTGCCAATACCAGAAGACTACAAGGTTGAACGATTAGCCCGAATCTATACCGACAAAGTCATTTGTCGACATAGGACACCTCATGACATCATTTCTAACCGCGATGGTCGATTCACTTCGCGTCTCTGGGAAACTTTTCAATCCGCTCTCGGTACTACTCTCACTCTTAGTACTGCTTTCCATCCCCAGACCTACTGTCAGACTGAGCGCACGATTCGCACCCTTGAAGACATGCTTCGCTCGTGCGTTATAGATTTTGGTGGTAACTGGGATTCGCATTTACCTTTAGTTGAATTCTCGTACAACAAAAGTTATCACTCTAGCATTCAAATGGCACCATTTGAGGCATTATATGGAAGAAAGTGTCAAATCGCCGATTGTATGGCACGAGATCGGAGATGCGCAAATTACCGGCCCTGAGTTATTGCAAGAAACGACTAACAAGATCCTCCAGATATGAGACATTCTCTTGAAAGCTCGGAGTCGTCAAAAGAGATACACCAATAAACGCTGCAAGCCCCTTGAATTTGTCGTTGGTGATCACGTACTCCTAAAGATTTCACCTTGGAAGGGGGTGGTCCGATTCGGTAAGAAAGGAAAGCTATCGCCTCGAGACGTTGGACCCTTTAAGATTCTGGAAAGAATTGGCAAAGTGGCCTACCAACTCGAGTTACCAGAGGAACTCAGCAACATACATCCGACTTTCCACGTTTCGAACCTCAAAAAGTGTCTAGCCGACCAGAATTTACATGTTCCTCTTGAGGATCTACAATTGGACGAAACATTACACTTCGTCGAAAAGCCAGTAGAAATCATGGATCGAGAGACTAAGAAACTCCAACGGTCAAGCATTCCTATAGTGAAGGTTCGCTGGGAAGGCAAACGCGGTGCCGAGTTCACCTGGGAACTCGAGAGTGATATGAAGGCGAAATATCCACAACTCTTCATTACGCCTAGCCTTAATTTCGGGATGAAATTCCCTAAAGTAGGGGAAGCTGTAACAACCTGACTTTTCGAAGTCAAAGTATAAGTCAAAGTCAAGATCTTATTTAGATCTGACTTTTCTTGCTTAATTATTTCTTTGTACTCACGAGACTCGATGTATGATATTGTGGTTACGATTTTAAACGCCATTTTAAACTACGATTTATTAATATGTGAAGTAACAATGCGATAAACGCTGGAATCATAACTAAACGCTACTATACTAAACGCTATTGTTACTACCGCTATCACATCACTATCGCAAACTCAAAATGCAGTTATGATTATTGTTCTATGTGTGTATGTTATTATGTGTTACTTGTGTGTGCCATATATATGTTTTGAGATATTATTCGCGAACGCAATCGCAACTCTATCGCATCACAATCTCATCGTAACTCGAAACGCATACTTTCTTTTAGGCTTTTTATGAGTTATATTATTTGTGTAACTACTTGTTTAATGTAATCGCACCGCTTACTCACCACTCGCTTAAACGCAATGCAACGCTCAACGCACAAAACAAAAGTCCGAAAACAAACTCACACAAGCCGTCAGATCGAATGACCCTTCGATTGAATGGCCATCCGTCCGGATGACCATCCAATCGGATGGCCATCCGATCGATTGGTCCTTCGATCCACTTAACCCTCCACTGCCTCTCACCATCTCCTACTATAAATACTCACCTTCACATCAACTGTTCATTGATGTGACAGCCCTATCCGACCAGCACGCTCTCAAGCACTTTTCTCTCAATTCCAAGCGATTCTTGTAAGTTTTCTTCCTAAATCTTGTACTTCTATCTTCATTACACACATCTCCATTATCTCTTCCATCAAATCTTACATTTTCACCATGGAAATCATCTGATTTGGGCTGTTTTAGGGTGACGTCATCGCGGGTTCTTATGAACACTGAAGTATGACATCATCTCATCAAGATTCATCCAGATCTAAAGGATTTCTACACCCCTTTACACTGATTTCAACAAGATCTAAACATTTTCAACTGGATTCAAACTTTTCTTCAACATTTCTCACTTTTCACTCAAGACTGATGGAATCTAGACTCGTTCAAGCTCTCTACTCATTCTCTAGTGGAGAACCGGTCTGAGGAAAGATTTCTACCGAAGAGACGACCGATTCACGGGTTAAACATGAAACTCCATCAAGAACAGTTAAGTCTGATCGAATGGGGTGATTCCTATCTGACCGATTGAGTTGGACTTGGTGTGGTTTTAGTTTTTTGACACGTCGTCACACCATCTCCGTTAAACTTCAAGACTTTTAACTTAGAAATTTTACTAAGTATTCAAAATATCAGATCGCCAAACGAATAGCCATCTGATCGGACGACCATCCAATCGAATGACTATTCGACCAGGTGACTTGTAACTTCAACACTTACACAATTTTTCAAAAACTTCAAGGGATATCAGCTTTTCAATAGAATGGCCATCCGTTCGGATGACCATCCGATCGACTGACTTGAATTATACTGCAATGAAAAATTCAACAGTTCAAACATGTTACAATACACTTCCTCAATCGAATGTCCAACCGACCGAATGGTCATCCATTCGGATGACCATCCGTTCGGACGGTCATCCGACCGACTCACCATCCGATCGCTTAACTCACCTAACGCATTGTTACACGTCGTTCAATGCTTACACTATTGTTCTGTACTCAGGCTAACCTCCAAGCGCTCCATTCAATCCAAGGCAGTGTTTATATTTAGTAAACACATACTGTGAGTATACTGGAACCCATTTTCCTTTAACGCACTTTTGGGTGTTACATGCGTTACCTATATAAAATCACATCGAACACACAATGCAAACACTTTTAATGCTAACCACTCTCGCATGTTATACGTGACTCGATGAATGCTTGTATGTTATGTTTACACATTGTTTGTTTGCCTGACACCTTAGCAATGATAGTACTATAGTTTGGACTCAGTACCTGTCATAGACAGGGGTTGTTAAGGGTTTTACTTCACATGGTCACAGTGGTGATAATGTGTTGTGCATTCTACAACTCGTGGTCATGTCGGTTGCATACTTCATTGTCGATAGCTTACTAGCTTCACATTTCTACGTGTTACATGTTGGTTATGCGTAAACGCTTTCGCTATACTATATGCTATTAAACTTGTATGCTCACCTTTACAACCTATGTATTGACTTTATTTTAACGTATGTGACAGGTGTTTAGGATGCTATGTTTGCCGATCTTTTGTGGAATCAAGATAGGCAGTCTAGAAACTACATCAAATAGAAAATCTAGGTTGTCGAACTTGTTTTGTTTGAGAGAAACTCATTATCTGTAATAATTAATTGTCGGATATTTGTTGATTGGTATGGAACAATTGACCTTAAAAATATTGGTAACATTTAGTTGTTATGGATCTCTTGAGCAATCTGGTTCGCCTAGTGCCACGCCCCGATGTTTCCGCCATCGGTTGGGGTGTGACAAATGAACTAAATGGTAATCATTCTAGGACGTGGTTGACCATCCTCATTATTTCTATCTAAATCTAATCGAGTTTAAACTAAGGTGAGTTTACACTTTTATTAAAAAGCATGCATTCCCAGGTTTTGGAACTACACCGTCCCTAGATTCGGGACTACTCTATATTCCTGGGTTGGGATATTGCCTGTTAAATACAGTAGTTTATATTTCATGTCTTTAGAAGACTAAAAGAAACTCTATCTGAAAAGTCCCTACGCATTATACCGATTAGTTGTCGGGTTTGGCAAACGGGGTACTAGTTAATAGCGTTATTCGGTTCGACAAACCTCACACCGTGCTGGGATCCGGGTGTGAACTTTTGACCTTGACTTTATATCAATGACGATAGACATTGATATGGGGCACAAAAACTTACTACAATCAAGTATTCGGTACTACATAGTTTAGTGGCTTAACCGTGTGTTAGCTACCCATAACATGTTATAATAAACTAATATATTTGAAACTTACTTTGCTTTAAAACTGAAACTGTGAACTCGCCAACCTTTGTTGATACACTTTAGCATGCTTTGCAAGACATTAAGTATAGCATGGGAGCTTGCAGCATTTGGAGTGTCGTGGCTAGCATTAAACAATTGGCTTTAAATTTTATTAAACACTGTGGTTTTTAACTTATGTCTGGATTTTTACGTTTAGCTTCCGCTGTCAATTTAAACTATGTTTTGTACATTTAAGTCTTAATCACTAATCGTGTTTATTGTGATGATGCTAATAACTTTTATACTTGGTTCAACATGATTAGTACCTTGATCCTGGTCAGTTCCCGCGTGTGGATTTTGAGGGTGTGACAGTTTAGAAGACCAATTTACCCTCATTTTACGGATGTATTGATAAATTAAGAGGGGAAAAGTTCTTTTTTTTTTTTTTTTGGTATCTTAAAATGCCCCTCTCTCATGCATTATAATATATTATAGATTATGGTTGGAGTTATGGAGCCCATGACCGGGAGACAAAAATGTCTTGACAAGCCGAATCCTGTGGCAGACAATCATAGGTGGTTTGATGATTTTAATTCACATGTCTGACCCAATTTCCTTGATTTAAAGCCACAATTTCGTTAATCAAGATATGCTCCAAATTTCATAAATTTTCAGTAATTTTCTTTTATAGTTTAAAGCGCATGACTTTTTTGTAGAATCAATTTACGCGTCTATTTATGCCCTCAATTCACTATTTTCATTTCAATTAGTAATATCAAAAATCTGACAAACCTGTCAAATTAAAAAAAAATCTCTATAAAAGGACACCTCATGTAATATTTTTCTTAGTCTGTTTTAATCCAATTTCTTTGATAAATACTGTTTTGGTCAAAAATCACACAAGGATAATGCAACCAAATCTGATTTTGTGAGGTGTGATGCTTAGTTAAATGATCAAATATATGAACAATGAATGAATGAAATGAGTGGTGGACACAAGGATTTATACGAGGAAAAAGCCCTTGATCAATGAATAATCTCAGGCACAAAAAACCTCGGGTGATGGAAACTACCCATCACCAACTATATTAAACAAACAAAGTTTACAAATCGGGATGATAACAAGCTTGGTACAAGGATCACTATAGTGCAAAAGTGTGTAATTGTAGAAAGTTCTTGAGAGCTCGAGTGTAGTGCAGTTGTGTTGCTAATAATAATAATGTCTAAATCAAGCTTGTATCCCCATTAAAAATAGAAATATCTAGCCTAACTAACTATCCGCAAAAGATGCAAGTCCCCCACGATCACCATAACGGTCGAAGAGTTCATGCACGTGCAGAATCATCAAGCATATTCCCCTAGAATCTCGGTTGGACCAAGTCCTATTCGAATAAACCTGCAAAACAAGTTCAAAATGATGGAAACAACTGTTAGTGTTAGGATAATAATGAGGATCCTGGATCCTTAGTCCTGCAACACCTTCTGAGGATCCTTAATTCAAACTGAACTGAGGATCCTTGATCCAAGCTGCATTTGAGGATCCGTGGTCCACAAGCTGTGAAATTCTATCCCTAACAATTGCCCCCAAACATGACTAGTTGATATCCGATTTAATAGTCATGTTTCAATTTTATTCGGACTAGCTTTTCCTAAGAGATATAGCTGTTGCGATGCTGACATCAGCGACATGACTACCTGCAACATTCATCATTATAAGTAGGGTTAGAGATAAGGATGAAATTTGCATTTAAATTCGAGACCCTTCCCCTTTAAATCCTCATTTGAAGATTTCATCAGATATCTCTTCTTCCTTTCTCTCTAAATCTTCTTCTTTCCGGTACTCTGTTCTTCGTTTAACCCATGGCCAAGATGAATCTCCGATCCTCCCCTGCTAAGGATCCCAAGAAAGAGAGCCCTCCGAAGAGTCAGGGCATAACTAAAAATCCTTCAATGGAACTCTGTCACTTCACCGATCCTGAGATTGATCGGTTACGTCATTGTTTCCCAGAAGGAACCATCTTTAGATCCTTTGACTCTTCGATGAAGAGTGATTGCATTTCTGATGTCTGGATCACTTTTCCTGCAAGCCCTTTCCAGATTGGCTTCACATATCCTTTCCCTTTCCAAACCCAAAGCTTTTTCACACTCACCGGTTTGTGCTTCGTCTAAGCCATGCCAATGGTGTGGAGAGTTTTGTACACACTTGAAAATATTATTGAACAGGAAGGGATTGACATAGGCTTGTCTGAGTTAAGCCAGTTGTATAATCTTGTCAGCCATGGTTCTCACCGTTTTCTTTTAAAGCACAAACCTGGTCAAGCACATCCAATTCTGAAAACAACTAAAAACGATTCCAACCGGAGGAACCAGTTCTTCTTTGTAAGAAAGGACTCCATCCTAAATGGGAATCATCTACCCAAGAAATGGATCACCCAGGGTAGGATATGGGATCCTTGGACCAGGACCATGGTAGGATTCTTCCTTTCTGCTAAGGATAACTGATCCTTCTTTTGTTTTTATTGTGCAGCTATCTCATTCTCTAGCATCCAAGAATCTCCTGTCATAAGAGAGAGGATTGCTACTTTCTAGAAGCTTGACCCTGCTACAAGAACATTTCAAGCCGAAGTAAAGGATTCTCAAGAAATCTCCTCCGGTTCCTACACAATGTCAGGTAAGTATCCACATTTATGTGTAAATAAGTGTTTAAATGAACATAAGGTATGAATACTTATCTGTGAATTATGTTTGTAGGTGCTGCCAAATCTTCAAAGTCTGCTTCAAGGTTCAGTGTGGCTGACATCCAAGAATATGCCTCCCCTAGATCCCTCAAAAAGGAGCTGGCTGCAAGCCAAAGCATCCCTGAGGCCAAAGGAGTCAGCACCAGGGGTAAAGGGACCAAAAGGAAGAAAACGGCTGAACCCGCCTGCCTCTGATGGAACACCAAGTTCAAGAATACGTCTCCGAGGTACGAATTTCATATCCTAAAATTCACTTTTCTTTTGAGGATATAGGATCCTGAATACTCAAATCTTCTATTGCATAAATTCGCTGAAGTCTAGATCCTCATTGACCAACATGTGGCTGAAGCCGAACAAAAGTGCCTTGACCTCCAGGCCATTGCAGTTGCCAAGGGTAAAAAGATCTCCCAGCTTGAAAAAGAGAACAAGGCACTGCAAAAGGAGCTTCTTGTTGCTGACATGACAGCCCAAAGGGAGAGGATTGAGGTCATGGAAGGGGCCAAACACTCTGTTGCTGTCGTGATGCTGAAGATCAAACTCCAGATGGCTAAGGAGGCTGCTGATCCTGCCTTTAATAGGTCTGAGTGGGATCTGGAAGGATGGACCAAGAGGCTGGCTGAACTTGGGGATGATGAGGAGCCTGAAGAGGTGCTGGCTCTCGAAGGTGTTGGCAGCGGAGCTAAGGATCCTGAGGATGCAGCGGCTGAAGGCAGTGGTCAAGGTGGTGAGAAGAAGGTGGAGGATGCAGTGAAGGTTTACGCTGCACAAATGGGCGATGATGGAAATTTCTAGACGTGGCCGGAGTCCATTTTTTATGGTTTTATAGTGTTTGGTGATGTTGTTTTGAACAATGGTCTGTATGGTGAACAATAGTTTTTAGGTTTAAGGATCACTGATCCTCTGGACAATAGGGGGTAGCAAAGGTGGATGGGTCCTTCTTTTTGTGGAGGATGAAGCCTTTGATGCCCCTCGCCTTTTATTTCCTGCACTTATCGAACCTTTATTATGGACACCCTTTGCCAACCCAAGTGGACATGCCACGTTTTGCTGGTAGAAGCTTGGGTTGGCAATTTTGACAACCTTTAAAGGGTTTAACGTTGATAAATAAATAAAACTCTTAACTTTTGGCTATGTTGGTGTTGTGCATTTTGTGTACATTTACTTGTTAATTGTCATTGTACAATTTAAGAGTCTACAAGTTATATATGAAAGTATAAAAATCATTTTATGTTAAAAAGTTTAGGATATGATTAAGGATCAAATATCCTTTAATCAAAGAGTTTGGAAAGTGAGACAATTTTAGGATCATATATCCTGTTGTCAAAAATAAGGGTATGAACAACAAACAAAGAATAATGTTAAAGTAAATAAGGATCATACCAGATAATCCAAGTTAGGATCCTATATCCTTAATCCTTACAACTGTGATAAACAAAAGGATAAAACCTTGTAGAAAGTTAGGATCCTTGATCCTTAACTGTTCAGCTCTGGAAACCTGAAATAGGATATAACTTGGGACTAAGCCAACTGTAAAAGAAAGAGTTAGTATCTGGGGACAAGCCCAATAACTGGGGACAAGCCCAAAAAACTGGGGACAAGCCCAAAAACTAGGGACAAGCCCAAAAGATCTTGTGTAAACTGGAGTATGGCCCATACTGGCGACTATCCAAACTTAGTGACATGAAAATGCCAAAACCTTAGCTAACGTGAAAACGTTAGAAACCTTAGGAACGGATGTATGGTACGTCTACCATTATACTTAGGATCCTAAATACAGCCAGTACATTGAAATTGTCAGCCCCTAAAGCGGGACCTGGTCCCATTGCCTTTAACTGCACTAGGATAATCGTGCGCAACTGCCGAAGGTGTAAGAACCTAATTCGTAGAAGGTAATAGATACCTTAAACTGGGGACAAGCCCAAAAACTGGGGACAAGCCCAAAAAACTAGGGATAAACCCAAAGACTTAGGAAACTCCAATGGATACTTGATCCTTTGTCAAAGATGCATCAACTTCTGCAAAACTCAGAATTTAGTAAAGAAGGATAAAGGATCCTGGATTCTTCTCCTTGTAATCAAATAATTTAAAGGAATAGGTAAATTAAAATCAAATCATTACCAGAATGAGGATCATATATCCTCTAAGGATCCTTTATATATACTAGATATGAAGTATTTCTTTAAATGGACAGCATTCCAAGCTCTTGGTAACAAATCACCTTCCATTGTTAATAAATGCTATGCCCCCTTTACTGCCTCAACTTCAATTATATAGGGGCCTTCCCACTTTGGTGCTAGCTTACCATCAGTAGGATTTGTGGTATTTTGGAATGTTTTCCTCAATACCATGTCACCAACTTGAAACTTTCTGATCCTGACATTCTTGTTATAAGCTCCAGCCATCCTTTGTTGATAACTAGCCAATCTAATCCTTGCCAAATCCCTGAGTTCTTCTATGGTATCCAAATCTTGAACCAAGTTTTCAGCACTACTTTCATGATCACGGATGCTTGTTCTTGCAGTAGGGACTACCATCTCTGTAGGGATCACATATTCAGCTCCAAACACTAAAGAAAATGGAGTCTGACCAGTAGCATTCTTGGGAGTTGTTCTATCAGCCCATAACACATAAGGTAGCTCTTCTGCCCATTTTCCCTTCTTGGATCCAAGCTTCTTCTTCAAATTGTTGATGATGCTCTTATTAGATGATTCTGCTTAACCATTAGCTTGTGGGTGGACTGGTGTTGATGTTATCATCTTAATCCCCCAGCTGTCACAAAAGTTAGTAGTTCTATTCCCAATAAATTGGGATCCATTATCACAAACGATTTCAGAAGGTATGCCAAATCTAGTAATATTGTTTATTTTAATAAAGGATATCACTTCCTTTTCTCTAACTTGTGCAAAGGCTTCAGCTTCTATCCATTTGGAAAAGTAATCAGTCATAGCAAGCATAAACACTTTTCCTCCTGGTGCTTTGGGAAGTTTGCCAACTATATCTATTCCCCATCTCATGAATGGCCAAGAAGAGGATATAGGATGCAGGAGCTCTGCTGGTTGATGAAGGATATTGCTATGTCGTTGACAAGCATCACACTTCTTTGCATAATCCACAGCATCCTTCTTCATAGTAGGCCAATAGTATCCTATCCTAAGGATCCTTGAGAACAGTGCTCTGCCCCTAGTGTGGTTTCCACAATCTCCTTCATGAAAATCCTTCAGGACTTCTTGGATTTCTGGATCCTCGATGCACCTTAGATATGGGCCTGCAAGAGATCGTTTATATAGCATGTTATTTAATATTGTAAATTGAGATACCTTGAATTTGAAAGCTCTGGGATTTTCTCCTGTAGGAATCTCTCCATGTTGTATATATCTCATGATTGTAAGGATCCAGGATCCTGAATTTGACTGTGCATCATCACTAGGTATGATTGCAAAATCCTCTACTATCTCCATAGTTATGTGATCCTCAATAGCAGGAGCCAAGATGTGGATGATGGGAATTTTAATATCCTCTGGAATCTTCAATGATGATCCAAGGTTGGCTAAAGCATCAGCTTCTGTATTTTCTTCCCTGGGTACCTGTGTCAAACTAAAAGAAAAAAAAAGAGTCTGCCAATTTCTTGACTATCTCTTGATATTTGATTAGTCTTTCACCTTTAACAGCATAAGAACCATTAAAGTGGTTAGTAATTAACAATGAATCTACATGTACCTCAAGATACCTGATCCTCATGTGCTTGGCGATTTGCAAACCAGCTATTAAGGCTTCATATTCAGCCTCATTATTAGTAGTTTGAAACTCACAAGCAATTGAGTGGGGTATTATGTCCCCCTGTGGCGATTTTAGTAGTATGCCTAGTCCAGTTCCTTTGATGTTTGAAGCCCCATCTGTGAAGAGTATCCAAGGATCCTTGGTCTCTTCAAGCTGTTGAACTTCCGATTTAGCTTCCTGTTAAGGGTGGATTTCTAAATGACCAGTGATCCTTATTTGCTGTTGGATTTAGTGATCCTCAATTCTGTCTGAAGTAGTGATCCTCAGAATTCTTGAAGGATCAGGATCATGGATCACTATAAGGATCCCAGTACTAACGATTGTCTACTTTGAATTTGTGAATGTTTTGCAGGAATATCAACTTGGACTTAGTCTTGGCGACATTCCTGGAGAATATTCTTAGTCTATTCCGCACGTGCTTGGCCAGAAATGGACGTTGTGGAGTCGTGGAAGACTTGCACCATTTGCGGAATGTTAGTTAGGCTTGATATTTTCTATTTGTAAAGGGGTAGCGAGCTATATTAGAGACACTTAGCTATTTTTGGCTACACACACACTCATACAACCGCTCTCATCAGCTCTCGACAAAACACTTAGCATTTTTCATACATTTATACACGATACACTGTAGTGATCCTTGTACTTAGCTCGCTACCATCCGAAGTTGTAACAGATTATTTGTTTAATTTGAGTTGGTGATCGGTAGTTTCCATCACCCGGGGTTTTTTGTGCTGGAGATCTTGATCAAGGGCTTTTTCCCCGTATAAATCTTCGTGTCATTTGTTCATTACACATCATAGTGATCCTTATTATTGTTCATCAATTCAAGCATCATACCTCACAACAGACAGTTTGGTTACATTGTCATTGCTTGATTTTTGACCAAAACAGTTTGGCGCCCACCGTGGGGCAATTGGTGCTTCATTCTTAGAAAGATTCGTGTTTTCGTGGCCAATTCGGTTCGCTACAACCAGACAGATGGCTTCCTCAGTGAAGAATACTTCAAGTTTGATGCCCTCATTCAGTTCCTCACAAGGCGTTCCTCCTTTGCCTCCACCACCTTCTGGATCCCAGAAGAATGCTGAGAATGCTGCGAAGAAACCAACTCCTATTTTCCAAAAACCACCAACTTCTTCTGTTTCAACTAATCCTACTACTAATGATCTCTATGCCTTGATTTTGCAGATGAAGAATCATGCACAAGAGCAGGATAAGACCAACGAAAGGATCCTCCGGGAGATCGATGAAATCAAGAAACAGAAGAAATCAGTGGAGGATCACTCCCCTCTGATGCCAAGATCGCTGAACTTCAACACTCCGGTCATAACCTCACAATACTCAGCAGTTCCGGACGTGCAATACTTGGGTGAACTATCAGGAAGGCGTTATGGGACAACAACAATGAGTCAGGCGTTTGACTCTTGCTTCCAGCCTCAGGGATCCTCTTCTCAACCATTAGGATCCTCTTCTCAGCATCAGGGATACTTCACGTCAGGAGGATATGTGGGAATGCATGCAGTACAAGGATCCTCCCAGGTCCAAGGATCCTCCCAGGTCCAAGGATCCTCCCAGGTCCAAGGATCCTCTCTGGTCCCAGGATTCTCCCTTGTTCAAGGATCCTCCCTGGTCCCAGGATCCTTTCAGGTTCAAGGATCATCGCAATTCCAAGGATCCAACCCCCTTCAAAATCAAGGATACTCGAGAAATATGCAACCTCAGAACTCAGACGTCCATCAAGGAGACTTCATACCAATGCAGACCATTGCCTCCTCTGGTCCTTCAATCATGCCAGAGTCTCGACAAGATGGATTCACATCCGCAATTCCAAACTCGAATCCTGTGGGAGGTAACACTTTCAATAATTTATATAACACTAACCATGGCTTTATGCAGGATACAGGTATCAATCAGGCCATGGCTAGGGAACTGCAGAAGCTTAAGGATATGATATCCAGTGTACCAGGGGTGGTTAAACCCATTCCTGAGATTGCGGATGGTAGCCATAGGATATCTCGTTTTGCACCACCTTTGTGTGATGCTGAGATACCTAAAAGATTCCAGATACCATCAATGAAGCTATACGATGGTTCAACGGATCCAGAAGAGCATGTAGCTCAGTACAGGGAGAGGATGGAGATCAATCCAATTCCTGAAAGGTTGAAAGAAGCATGTCTATGCAAGGGATTTGGATCCACACTTACAGGATCTGCTCTTAAATGGCTGCTAAGTCTTCCCCCTTACTCTATTACCTCATTTGCTAATTTAGTTAACTTTTTCAATAGTCAATTCTCTTGTAGCAGAAAGTTTGAACGATTAACTAGTGATCTATATAGGGTAACACAAGGTCAAAATGAATCACTTAGAGATTATATCACTAAGTTTAGTAAAGAATCCTTAGATATTCCCAATTTGGATATAGCTACGGCTGTTGAAGCCTTTAAAATGGGATTGCTTAGGGATTCATTATTCTATGATGATCTTGTTATGACACCTTGCAGGAATCTTGATGAAGTAAGGACTAGGGCCCTTAGGTTCATCCGCCTAGAGGATGACAAAAGGATCCAGGACAGATTGACAGGATCCTCAAAACAGGATAAGCAAGGATCCTACTTCAGGAACAACAAATCCAAGTCCTATAACAGATCTGATAACCAGAATGTGCACGCAGTGGAACAAGAAGAGGATGATGAGATTTATCCTCCTATTTCTGAATATTGTTTCTTTGTTGATAACAATGAACTAATCCTTGCAATGCAGAATTTAGGTGAGAAAGCTAGGTGGCCAAGGAAAAGTGATAAACCAGCTGCTACAAAGGATAAATCCAAATGGTGTGCATATCATGAGGATTTTGGGCATCTCACTGAAGAATGTATTGCACTTAGAAAGGAAATTGGTTATTTGTTGAGCAAGGGGCATTTAAAGGAACTCTTGGGACGAAAGAAGTCAAGAACCCAGGATCCTAAAAGGATCCCGGAAAGGGCTCCTGCTCCCCCGGCAGATGCACAAGTCATAAATTTCATATCCGGTGGATCAGACATCTGTGGTACATCCTTCTCAGCAGCAAAAAGACACGCTAAGGAAACCAATATGGATAACGGAGACAGACCCGTCAGGACCTCCGTTGTCACCCAGGATAAAGTCATTACTTTTGATGAGGATGATCGTGTTGACATCCAGGATCCTCACCATGACGGTCTCGTAATTACATTGTTTATTTCTAACCACTTTGTTCGCAGGATCCTTATAGATGGAGGAAGCTCTGTGAACATCATTCAGCTGGATGTTCTCAAGAAAATGAATATCCCAGAGTCCGATATTATCCCAAGATCCTCAGTACTTGTGGGATTCAGTGGAGAAACAAAGAATACATTGGGGGACATCAAACTCCCAATCTATATTGAAGGATTGCATTCTTATCAAAAGTTTTGTGTTATTGATTGCTTATCATGTTGTAACGTTATCCTTGGCCGGCCATGGATACATGATATGAAGGCAGTTCCATCCACCTATCATCAGTGTGTAAAGCTTCCAAGTCCATGGGGAGTGGTGAAAATTGAGAGTGATCAACAGGACGCTAAGAATTGCTATACCTCATCAATGAAACCAGCCTCAAGACCAAGGGAGCAATAGCAATTAAAGTATCCTTCAAGAGACGTCTTGGAGGCAAGAGAACAGGATTTGAAAGAAATCCTCATGGATCCTGATGATCCTGAATCTAAGATCTTCATAGGGTCTGGGATCCTTAGCGATATTGAACAAGAGCTAGTATCCTTTCTCAAAAGAAGGAAGACCACCTTTGCCTGGAAACATGAAGACATGATAGGTATATCTAAGGATATAATTACTCACAAACTTGGCATTGACAGGTCATTCAAGCCAATTCATCAAAAGAGGAGGAAGTTTGCACCTGAAAGAAATGCTATTATCCAGGAAGAGGTAGATAAGCTACTTCGAGCAGGTATGATTAGAGAGGTTAAATGCTATTATCCAGGAAGAGGTAGATAAGCTACTTCGAGCAGGTATGATTAGAGAGGTTAAGTATCCAAGATGGTTAGCCAATGTGGTTGTTGTTCAAAAGAAAAATGGAAAGTGGAGGGTATGTGTCGATTTTACAGATTTAAACAAGGCATGTCCCAAGGATCCTTTCCCATTACCCCACATTGACTCCATGGTGGATGCTACCGCGGGTCATGAGTTGTTAACTTTTATGGATGCTTCATCTGGATTTCAACAAATTCAGATGGAACCATCCGATCAAGAGGATACAGCCTTTATGACCCCAACTGGTATATACTATTATATTGCTATGCCATTTGGATTAAGGAATGCAGGTGCTACTTACCAAAGGCTTGTCAATATGATGTTCAAGGAACAAATTGGATACACTATGGAAGTCTATATTGATGACATGGTGGTTAAGTCCAAAAGAGCTGAGGATCACCTTAAAGACTTGGAGGAAGCATTCAATATCCTTGATAAATTTAATATGAAACTAAATCCTTCTAAGTGTCATTTTGGTGTAAAGGCAGGTAAATTCTTAGGATATATGGTAACAAAGAGGGGCATTGAAGCAAGTCCAGAGCAAATTAAGGCTATCGTGAATATCAAATCTCCTGCCAATGCTAAGGATGTGCAAAGGCTGACTGGCAGGATCGCAGCCTTGAACAGATTCATATCCAAATCCTCGGAAAAGTGCAAGGAGTTCTATGACATCCTAAGGAAAAACAAGAAATTTGAATGGACTGAGAAGCATGAAACTGCCCTTAAAGCTCTTAAAGATTACCTATCCTCAGCCCCAGCCTTAATGAAACCAGAAAAGGGAGATGTGTTATCCTTATATTTGGCGGTATCCTCAAAAGCAGTAAGTGCGGTCCTTGTTAAGGATCACCAAGGTACACAACATCCTGTTTATTATGTAAGTAAGAGCTTACTTGATGCTGAATCCAGGTATTAACATTTAGAAAAACTTATCCTTGCATTAATTATGGCATCTACTAAATTAAGACATTATTTTGAGACTCATGCCATTATTGTTAAAACTAATTTCCCAATTAAGAATGTTCTCAGGAAACCTGAAATGTCAGGAAGGATGGCTAAGTGGGCAGTGAAGTTGAGTGCATATGATATAAGATATGAGCCTAGGACAGCCATTAAATCCCAAGCATTAGCTGACTTTGTGGCAGATTTCAGTAGTGATTTGCAAAAGGAAGCTGAACTAGAAGTCCAACAGCTTGAAGAAACCAAGGATCCTTGGATATTATTTACTGATGGATCCTCCAATGTGAATGGAACAGGGCTGGGAATACTACTAAAATCGCCACAGGGGGACATAATACCCCACTCCATAGCTTGTGAATTTCAAACTACCAACAATGAGGCTGAATATGAAGCCTTGATAGCTGGTTTGCAAATTGCAAAGCATATGAGTATCAGGTATCTTGAGGTACATGTAGATTCTTTATTGATCACTAATCACTTTAATGGATCCTATGCTGTTAAAGGTGAAAAGCTAATCAAATATTTGGAGATAGTCAAAGAATTGGCACTCTCTTTTGTATCCTTTAGTTTGACACAGGTACCAAGGGAAGAGAATGCAGAAGCTGATGCATTAGCCAACCTAGGATCATCTTTGAAGATTCCTGAGGATATTGAGATCCCTATTATCCATATCCTGACCCCTGCTATCAAGGATCATGTAGCTATGGAGATAGGAGAAGATTCTGCAATCATCCCTAGTGATGATACCCAATCTCATTCAGGATCATGGATACTCCCAATCATGAGATACATACAACATGGAGAAATTCCTACAGGAGAAAACCCAAGGGCTTTTAAAATTAAGGTATCTCAATTTACAATATTAAACAATATGTTGTATAAACGATCTCTTGCAGGACCATATTTGAGATGCATTGAGGATCCTGAAATTCAAGAAGTCCTAAAGGATTTCCATGAAGGAGATTGTGGAAACCACACTGGGGGCAGGGCATTATTCTCAAGGATCCTGAGAACAGGATACTATTGGCCCACTATGAAGAAGGACGTTGTGGAGTATGCCAAGAAGTGTGATCCTTGTCAGAGGCATAGTAATATCCTTCACCAACCAGCAGAGCTCTTGCATCCTATATCTTCTTCTTGGCCATTCATGAGATGGGGAATGGATATAGTTGGAAAGCTTCCTAAGGCACCAGGTGAAAAAGTATTCATGCTTGCTATGACTAATTACTTCTCTAAGTGGATAGAGGCTGAAGCCTTTGCTCAAGTCAGAGAATAGGAAGTTATATCCTTTATTAAAAGGAATATTATTACTATATTTGGCATTCCTTCTGAAATTATTTGTGATAATGGATCCCAATTTATTGGGAATAGAACCACTAACTTTTGTGACAGTTGGGGAATTAAGATGATAACATCAACACCAGTCCATCCACAAGCTAATGGTCAGGCAGAATCATCCAACAAGATCATCATCAACAATTTAAAGAAGAAGCTTGGATCCAAGAAAGGAAAATGGGCAGAAGAACTACCTTATGTGTTGTGGGCTGATAGAACAACTCCCAAGAATGCTACAGGCCAAACTCCATTTTCTTTGGTATTTGGGGCAGAGTCAGTGATCCCTACAGAGATGGTGGTTCCAACTGCAAGAACAAGCGTTCGTGATCCTGAAGAAAATGCTGAAAACTTGATTCAAGACTTGGATACTATAGAAGAAATCAGGGATTTAGCAAGGATAAGGATGGCCAGTTATCAACAAAGGATGGCTGGAGCTTACAACAAAAATGTCAGGCTCAGGAAATTCCAAGTTGGGGATATGGTATTAAGGAAAGCATTTCAAAACACCACCAATCCTGCTGATGGAAAGCTAGCACCAAAGTGGGAAGGACCTTATTTGATTGAAGCTGAAGCAGGAAAGGGGGCATATCGATTGCTAACAATGGAGGGTGATTTGCTACCTAGAGCTTGGAATGCTGTGCATTTGAAGAAATATTTCATGTGATCATGATCCATGATCCTTACCAGACAAATATCCTTGAAGGATCCCCGCTGACAGATGATCCTCTTTCTGACAAGTATCCTTGAAGGATCCCCCCCCCCCCGACAGATGATCCTCTTTCTGACAAGTATCCTTGAAGGATACCCGCTGATAGATGATCCTCTTTCTGGTAACATTCCAATCTTAAACTATTTCATTCTTTTTATTCTTACAAGGATAAGGATCCTGCGTCCGTTATCCTCCTTTTACTTGATTTTTGAGTTTTGAAGGTTCAGGTATCTTTAACTAAGCATTGAATATCCACAGAAGTATCCAGTTGTTTGGGCTAGTCCCCAGTCTGGGCCTGTCCCCAGTTTCGCCAGTAGCGCACGATGATCCTGGTATAGTTCATGGCAATGGGACCAGTACCCGCTTTAGGGGCTGACAATTTCATTGTACTGGCTATATTCAGGATCCTACGTATAATGGTAGACGTACCATACATCCGTTCCTAAGGTTTCTAACGTTTTCACGTTAGCTAAGGTTTTGGCATTTTCATGTCACTAAGTTTGGATAGTCGCCAGTAAGGGCCATACTCCAGTTTACATACGATCCTTTGGGCTTGTCCCTAGTTATCCTTTGGGCTTGTCCCCAGTTATCCTTTGGACTTGTCCCCAGTTATCCTTTGGGCTTGTCCCCAGTTATCCTTTGGGCTTGTCCCCAGTATATTGGGCTTGTCCCCAGTCACTAACAATCATCTTATGATGGCTCAGTTCCAAGTAATATCTTATTTCAGGTTTGTGAAGATAAATGGCCAAAGATTCTTAACCCTTACTTTCAACTAAGGTTTGTATCTTGGGTTATCCTAATTTTAAGTGTTGAAGAATAGGATCCTAACTTGGATTCTCAGGTATGATCCTAAACTGTTTTGATTCATTATGTATTTAAGTGACACTTATCTTTTGACAACTGAAATGATGATCCTTAAATTATTTTTTTATGATCCTTGATCATATCCTTAATTCTTAAGGGATATTTTTTAAATTTTTCCTTACTTGATAAGTTTAAACGACATGAACATCACAATAGATTGAAAAAAAATAACAATAAGGATATCAACACAGGATATAGCCAAAAAGTTAAAGTCATTTTATTGACAAAAGCTTAAACCCTTTTAAGGTTGTCAAAATTGCCAACCCACGTTTCTACCAGCAAAACGTGGCCCGTCCACATGGGTTGGCAAAGGGTGTCCATTGTTTGTAGGTCTAACAAGTGCAGGAAATTCAAGACGGCAGGATCACAATGGCTTCATCCCCCAAACAGAGGATCCCTCCACCATTTGTAATCCTACCTATTGTTCAAAGGATCATCCATGATCCTCAACCCTAATTACTATTGTTCAAATACAGACCTACCATTGTTTACCAAAACATCATCAAAACAAAAAAACCATAACCAAAATAAAAAATGGGCTCCGGCTACGTCTAGAAATGTCCATCATCGCCCATTGTTGCAGCCTACACCTTCGTTGCATCACCACCTCCAGCTCCACTAGCTTCACCACCATGATCCTTGCCACTACCACTAGCCTCAATTGCCAGAATCTCCTCAGCCTCCTCCTCATCATCCAGTTCAGCCAGCCTTGCCTTCCAGCCTTCCACATCCCAGTTGCTCCTATCAAAGGCAGGATCCTGGGCTTCTTGAGCCATTTGTAGCTTGGTCTTGTACATGGCTATGGCAGCGGAGACCTTGGCATCCTCTGTGATTTCGTGTTTTTCATAATCGAAGTTGACCAGGATTGTGGCTGTTTGAGCTTTGGCATCTTTGAGATCCTTTTGGAGGTCAGCAATCTTGAGATCCTTAAGCAATGCGACTAGTTGGAGGTCAGCAATCTTCTTGTCCTGCTCCTCGACATGCCCAACATAGTCTTCAATCTCAGCAAATTTCTACAAAGAAGATAAAGAACAGTTTAGGAACAAGTGATCCTCAAATAAGCTGGATACCTAAAGCAGGGATAAGGATCCTTACCTCATTGAAGTATTCAAGGAATTGGTGGCGGATCAGGGGCAGACCTTGCAGATCCTCAGCTTCGGAGGCTTTTCTTTTCTTGCCACCCCTTCCTTTAGCGGGTGCCTTGGGGATCGAAGCAGTTGGGCTGGCAGGAAGCTTCTTCTTGGAGGATCGGACGGTGTCTAGCTCAGTGACACTAAATTTGGAAACGGATCTTGATGATTTTCCAGCGCCTACACACCCAAAACAGATAAGTTTCCTAATTCTATTCATATATAACTATTTATTCAAACATTTGAATATAAAACGAACAGGATACTTACTTGACATGGTGACAGAGCCTGAGGATACCTCTTGTGAATCCTGGGTGATTGTCTTGAATGATCTGGTTTCAGGATCAAGCTTTCTAAAGGCAGCAAGTCTCCCTTTGGTGGCAGCAGAAGGAATAATATGCGAGAATGTGATAGCTGTACAAAAAGAAACAAAAGCATATTAGTGATCATTATCAGAATGAGCTTACTTAGTGATCCTTCTAAGGATCCTCCAATCCTACCATCAGTGCTCCATTTCTTCGGCAAATCCTTTCCATCCGGGATAGAATCCCTTCTGACGAAGAAGAATCGCCTTTTCCAGTTGGTATCGTTTTTGGTAGCCTTAAAGATGGGATGTTCTTCTCCGGGTTTACGTTTGAACAAATATCGGTGGTATCCAAACGTTGTGAGATCATACATCTCAGCCAACTCTGACATTCCTATGTCAATTTCTTCCTGCTCGATGATCCTTTCAAGGGTATATAGGACCCTCCAGATCATTGGCATAGCTTGGATATAGCAGATGTCGGTAAGGGAGAAAAAGGACTGGGTAAAGTTTGGAAAAGGATAGGTGTATCCTATGGTGAAAGGTGTAACCGGGAAAGCTACCCAAGTTTCAGAGATGTTGTCACTAAGAGCAGTGGGATCAAAGGATCTGATAACAGTATTTGCTGGAAAACAGTGGCAGATTCTATCAATTTGTGCATCGGTGAAACAACAGCGTTCTTTTATGGAATCTTTGATGATCCCTTGACTTTTTAAGGGGCTGTTCTTCTTGTGATCCTTGCCCGGTGAGCTTCGGAGCATCATTTTTGAACAAGATGATGGTAAAGAAAGGAGAGCAGAATATGAGAAAGGAAAAGAATTACCTGTTTGATCGTCGAAGCAGAATTTAAAGGGAGTTCTCTTGAACTTAAATGTGAAATGATCCCTATCTCTAACTCTTATTTATAATGATGATTCTGCAGGGTAGTCATCTCACTGACGTCATGATCGTAACGGCTAGTCCGCTTATAACGGCTAGTTATCCGTTGGTCAAATACGGATAAGATCGACAAAATATAACTCATTTATTTACATATTTACTCCTTATATTTTGGGGGCAATTGTTAGGGGTGGATTTCTAAATGACCAGTGATCCTTATTTGCTGTTGGAGTTAGTGATCCTCAATTCTGTCTGAAGTAGTGATCCTCAGAAGTGTTGAAGGATCAGGATCATGGATCACTATAAGGATCCCAGTACTAATGATTGTCTACTTTGAATTCGTGAATGTTTTGCAGGAATATCAACTTGGACTTAGTCTTGGCGACATTCCTGGAGAATATTCTTAGTCTATTCCGCACGTGCTTGGCCAGAAATGGACGTTGTGGAGTCGTGGAAGACTTACAACATTTGCGGAATGTTAGTTAGGCTTGATATTTTCTATTTGTAAAGGGGTAGCGAGCTATATTAGAGACACTTAGCTATTTTTGGCTACACACACACTCATACAACCGCTCTCATCAGCTCTCGACAAAACACTTAGCATTTTTCATACATTTATACACGATACACTGTAGTGATCCTTGTACTTAGCTCGCTATCATCCGAAGTTGTAACATATTATTTGTTTAATTTGAGTTGGTGATCGGTAGTTTCCATCACCCGGGGTTTTTTGTGCCGGCGATCTTGATCAAGGGCTTTTTCCCCGTATAAATCTTCGTGTCATTTGTTCATTACACATCATAGTGATCCTTATTATTGTTCATCAATTCAAGCATCATACCTCACAACAGAAAGTTTGGTTACATTGTCATTGCTTGATTTTTGACCAAAACACTTCCCTTTGTAGATCACTACTGAAATCAACCACAAAGTCAGCTAAGGCTTGAGATTTGATGGCAGTTCTCGGTTCATATCTGATATCATATGCACTAAGCTTGACTGCCCATTTTTCCATCCTTCCTGACATTTCAGGTTTTCTGAGGACATTCTTAATAGGAAAGTTAGTCTTGACAATAATAGCATGAGTTTCAAAATAATGGCGTAATTTAGTAGATGCCATGATCAAAGCAAGGATAAGTTTTTCTAACTGTGAATACCTGGATTCAGCATTAAGTAAACTTTTACTTAAATAATACACAGGATGTTGTGTACCTTCAAGATCCTTTACAAGGACTTCACTTACTGCCTTAGAAGAAACTGCCAAGTATAAGTGTTTTGGTCAAAAAATCAGACGATGATAATGTAACCAAACTCTCTGTTACGGGGTATGATGCTTGAATTGGTTTATAGCAATAAGGATCACTATGAAAAATAAATAACAAGTGACACAAGGTTTATACGGGGAAAAAGCCCTTGATCAAGAGTTGATCTCCAGCACAAAAAACCCCGGGTGATGGAAACTACCGATCACCAACTCAAATTAAACAAGTAATGTGTTACAACTTCGGATGATAGCGAGCTAAATACAAGGATCACTATAGTGTTCTGTGTAAAAAGTGTACGAAATTGCTAAGTGAATGAACGAGAGCTGTTGTGAGCGGTTGCAAGAGTGTGTGTAGCCAAAAATAGCAAAAAAGTGTTGTCTAATTAGCTCGCTACCCCATTTAAATCTAATAAAAATCTAAATAACAAACTATCCGCAAATGGTGCAAGTCCTCCACGACTCCACAACGTCCATTTCTGACCAAGCACGTGCGGAATAGACTAAGAATATTCTCCAGAAATATCGCCAAGACCAAGTCCCCATTGATATTCCTGCAAAACAGTTACGAATTCAAAGCAGACAATCATTAGTATAAGGATCCTTAGGATGATCCATGATCCTGATCCTGAGGCACTTCCGAGGATCACTAACTGACACAGAAGTAAGGATCACCAAACAGGATAATAATTGAGGATCACGAGTCATTTAGAAATCCACCCCTAACAATTGCCCCCAAAATATAAGGAGTAATATCGTAAATAAACGAGTTATATTTTTTCGATCTTATCCGCAACAAACTAACGGATAACTAGCCGTTGGAGACGGACTAGCCGTTGCAAATCTGACGTCACTGAAGTGACAATCCTGCAAATCATCATTATAAATAGGAGTTAGAGATAGGATCAATATGCATTTAAATCCGAAGGAAACTCCCTTTAAATTCTCAGTCGAAGATCAATCAGGTATCTCTTCTCTTACTTCTCCTTCTCTTACTCTGTTTTACTTTCTCTACCATCATCTCGTTAAGAATGATGCTCCGGTCCTCCCCCCCCCCCCCCAAGGATCACCAGAAGGATAGCCCCTTGAAGAGTCAAGGGATCATCAAGGACTCAGTGAATGAAAGGTGTTGCTTTACCGATGCTCAAATAGATAAGATCCGTCATTGCTTTCCGGCGAACGCCTTTTTCAAACCTTTCGATTCCACGGTTCTGAGCGACTATGTTTCTGAAACATGGGTTGCCTTTCCAGTTACTCCATTCACCATAGGATACACCTATCCTTTTCCAGACTTTACCCAATCCTTCTTTTCCCTTACTGGCATCTCTTACATCCAAGCTATGCCGATGATTTTGAGGGTCTTGTATACCCTGGAGAGGATCATAGAGCAGGAAGGGATTGATTTAGGAATGTCAGAACTGACAGAGATGTATGATCTCATGAGATTTGGATCCCATCGATATCTGTTTAAGCGAAAACCCGGCGAAGAACATCCCATTTTTAAAGCCACCAAGAATGACACAAATTGGAAACGACGCTTCTTCTTTGTCAGGAGGGATACCATTCCAAACGGAAAGCATTTACCCAGGAAGTGGTCCACCAATGGTAGGACAGAGGATCCTGAGAAGGATCACCAGGTAATCTTGCTCTTGTGAAAGGATCATTAACCCCTTTTTGTCTTGTGTTATGCAGCTATCTCTGTTTCGCACCTCATCACAACACCTGCAACCAAGGAAAGGCTTGCTACTTTCCGGAGGCTTGATCCTGAAATAAGGTCATTCAAGATAGACACCCAAGACTCACAAGAAGTATCCTCAGGTTCCATCACCATGTCAAGTAAGTATCCTGCTTTTTGTATAGTTGAATATTAAAATAAATAGTTAAATTGAAATAGGATAAGGATACTTATCTTGCTTTAAATATGTAGGTGCCGGAAAATCCTCCAAGCCTGCCTCCCAGTTCAACACGGCCGACCTTGATGCTGTTCGATCCAGGAAGAAGAGGGCCACTGCCAGTCCTAGCGTCTCCATTCCCAAGGCACCCACTAAAGGAAGGGGTGGCAAGAAGAGGAAAACTTCTGATATAGAGGACCTACAAGGCCCACCACTGATCCGCCACCAGTTCCTTGAATACTCCAATGACGTGAGGATCATCAATTCTGCCTAGGTATCCTACTCATTTGAGGATCATCTGATCTTGAATTACTTTGTCTTTTTCTTTGCAGAAATTTGCTGAGATTAAAGATTATGTGGGAAGCGTCGAGGAGCTGGATAAGAAGATTGCTGACCTCCAACAAGTTGCAGTGCTTAAGGATCTTAAGATTGTTGATCTTGAAAAAGCCCTTCAAGATGCCAAGACTAAGACAGCTAAAATCTTGATCGACATCGACTACGAGAAGCATGATCTCATAGAAGGTGCAAAGGTCTCCGCTGCCATCATAATGTATCAGACAAAACTAAAGATGGCCCAGGAAGCTCAAGATCCTAACTTCGACAGAAGCAGCTGGGATGTTGAGGGCTGGAAAGCGAGGTTGGCTGATCTTGAAGATGATGAGGAGGCTGAGGAGGTTTTGGCGATCGAGGCTGGAGGTAGTGGGAAGGATCTGGTGAAGGATACCGAAGCTGGAGGGGATGAAGATGCAGCGAAGGCGTAGGCTGCACAATTGGGCGATGATGGACATTCCTAGACGTAGCCGGAGCCCAATTTTTAAATTTGGTAGTAGTTTTTTGTGGTTGTGATGTTTTTAAAACAATGATGGTCTGTAATAACTAAACAATAGCTATTAGGGTTAAGGATCATGAATGATCCTTTGGACAATAGGTAGGATTACAACTGGTGGAGGGATCCTCTGTTTGGGGGATGAAGCCATTGTGATCCTGCCATCTTTTTAATTCCTGCACTACCAAGACCTTTAGATAATGGATACCCTTTGCCTACCCCAGCGGACGGGCCACGTATTGCTGGTAGATGCTCGGGGTAGGTAATTTTGACAACCTTCGATGGTTAAACTTTTGTTAATAAAATAACCTTAATCTTTTTTGGCTTATCTTGTGTTGTTATCCTTTTCTGTTCTTTTTTTAAATTTTCGTTTGTCTTGATATACACTTGTCTGAACAGAAAAAGTTGAACAAATTAGATAGAAAATATTTAGGATATGATCCAGGACCAATTATCTTATAGTTGGAAAATTCCAAAAAGTGGTACATTTTAAGGATCATGAGTTCTGTTATCAAAGTATCAGGGTTACTCAAATAATCAATGAATAAAATCAAATTAGTTAAGGATAATACCTAAGGACCCAAGTTAGGATCCTAACTCTTAATATTATTATAACCAGGATAACCACAGAACAAACCTTAGTAAAATGTAAAGATCAAGGATCCTTGGTTGTTTAACTTCGAAGACCTGAAATAGAACATAACTTGGGACTAAGCCATTATAAGATAAGGGTTAGCAACTGGGGACAAGCCCAAGATAACTGGGGACAAGCCCAAGGATAACTGGGGACAAGCCCAAGGATAACTGGGGACAAGCCCAAGGATCGTATGTTAACTGGAGTATGGCCCTAACTGGCGACTATCCAAACTTAGTGGCATGAAAATGCCAAAACCTTAGCTAACGTGAAAACGCTAGAAACCTTAAGAATGGATGTATGGTACGTCTACCATTATACGTAGGATCCTAGGTATAGCCAGTACAATGGAATTATCAGCCCCTAAAACGAGTACTGGTCCCACTGCCATGAACTATACAAGGATCATCGTGCGCTACTGGCGGAACTGGGGTCAAGCCCAAACAACTGGGGTCAAACCCAAGTAACTGGTTGCTTGTGTGGATAATCATGCTTTTGTTAAGAGTACCTGAACCTTCAAAACTCAAAATCTCGTGAAATGGGGATAAAGGATGCAAGATCCTTATCCTTATGTGAAAGAGTAAGGAAATGAAATAGTTTAAGATTAGAATGTTACCAAAAATGAGGATCATTTGTGCTTTAAGGATCCTTTAAGGATATTTATCATGTGAGGATCATGGATCCTTATCACATGAAATATCTCTTCAAATGGACAGCATTCCAAGCTCTTGGTAGTAAGTCACCTTCCATTGTTAGCAATCGATATGCCCCCTTTCCTGCCTCAGCTTCAATCAAGTAATGGCCTTCCCATTTTGGTGCCAACTTTCCATCAGCAGGATTGGTGGTATTCTGAAATGCTTTCCTTAGTACCATATCACCAACTTGGAATTTCCTGATCCTAACATTTTTGTTGTAGGCACCGGCCATTCTTTGCTGATAACTGGCCATCCTTATCCTTGCCCAATCTCTGATTTCTTCTATAGTATCCAGATCTTGAACCAAGTTCTCATTATTTTCCTCAGGATCACGAATACTGGTTCTAGCAGTTGGAACCACCATTTCTGTAGGGATCACTGATTCTGCCCCAAATACCAAAGAGAATGGAGTTTGGCCTGTAGCATTCTTAGGAGTTGTCCTATCAGCCCAAAGCACATAAGGTAATTCTTCTGCCCAATTCCCTTTCTTGGATCCAAGCTTCTTCTTCAGATTGTTGATGATGATCTTATTGGAAGATTTTGCCTGACCATTAGCTTGTGGGTGGACTGGTGTTGATGTTATCATCTTAATCCC